>PYAF01002033.1:2168007-2195695 GCA_007407185.1 Glycine tomentella | reverse complement strand
GGTTGTTATTTAGGCTTGAATTTCGTGCTATTTGAAGGTTATTCTTTGATGAGAATATGTTGAATTAATTCATAAGATAGGTTATGATTTATACCCATCAATATTAGTGAAGTATGAAAGTCTATTTGATGATCTTTTGATGTGATTTTAATGATACTTTGGACTGTCTGTTTATATTTTTATGGACATGTTTTGATTTTATTTTTGAAGAAGAGGATGAATGGTGTGGAGTTGAATGGTTTAAATACTTGATGATTTGAGTTTGAGCATTAATTAGTGTGGTGGTAGGTGAAAGGAGAATTAAGATGTATACTAGATGTGAACCTTTGCTTGTAAAGGTTTGAAAAAATTAGATATTATTTATATTGAGGATTATTAGTTAGACTACTAACATAATTTTTCTGTAGTTAAGGTTACTCTAGTTATGCATAAGTTTGGTAATAATCTTACTTAATTAAGGTATGGTGGTGTAACCATACTTATAAAAGCTTATTGGATAAAATATGGTGGTGTAACCATACTTATGATATATATATATATGATGATATGATCTGTGTTTTACTTATGCATTTGATTTTTCATATGGATGATTTATGTGATTAAGATAGGTGGATTCATGTTTCCATGTTCCAAGTCCAGTACGAGGCTTTGGGGAAACAAAATCTAATGCTACATACAGTACGATATGTAGTACTCATGGGCAAGGATATATGGCAAAATTCATGCATGTTTGCGTAAGACTATAGCAGCGACCACGCTCAGCGTCGCCACATACAATACGATATGTGGGAGCCATTTGCCCTGGGATAGTTCATCTCATGCATTCATATAGTTTGCATATTGCTTGTGTATGTGTTTGATTTTTTATGATTTTACTAACCTAATAATAGGGTCGAGATTTAGCTTTGCCTACTGAGAAATTTATTTCTCACCCGAATTGTTTCATGTTTTTTTTTAGATGGCAATGATGGACAGGTTCCGTGAAGCCTTGGAGTAGTGAAGAAATATAAACGAAATTATGTAATAAGCTGGATTTTGAGAAAGTAGTGTACTTGTATTATCTAAACTTTTGTATCAGAGAGATTGGCTATGTATACAAGTAGCAAATCCTTTGCAAATTTTACGCTTTAAAATCTTTACTATTACTCGTTTTTTTAGAAAATTTATCTTTAAGTAAGAATAAAATTAATAAAGAATAAGTAGAAATTTAGGTCGTTACAAAGGCCACCGCTTCCACCCACTTGGATACATAGTCCACCGCAACCAGGATGTATTGGTTGGAATACGACATGGGAAAGGGTCCCATAAAGTCAATTCCCCAAACTTCAAATAGTTCAACCTCTAGGATGTTATTTAGAGGCATCTCATCCTTGTGGGATATATTCCCCGTCCTCTGGCATCTGTCACATTTTTCCACAAAATCTCTGGCATCCTTGAAGATGGTAGGCCAATAGTATCCGCTTTGCAAAACCTTGTGAGCGGTTCTATTACCCCCGAAATGCCCTCCATAATCTGATGCATGGCAATGCCATAGGATTTTTGGGACTTCAAATTCGGCTATGCATTTGCGAATGACACCATCAGCACATTGGAAGTAGAGAAATGGATTATCCCAATGGTACCTCCTAGCATCATGGAAGAATTTCTTCTTCTGTTGCCATGTGAAGTCATCAGGTACCACTCCTACAACCTTGTCGTTTGCCATGTCTGCAAACCAAGGACCACTTATGATGGCCATCACTTGTTCATCAGGGAATGATTCATTAATCTCCAGCTCTAGCCCATCCTGTAGGTCCTTGTCCTGAATTCTGGACAAATGCTCGGCCACTTTGTTTTCCACTCCAGCTTTGTCTCTGATCTATAAGTCAAACTCTTGAAATAAGAGCATCCAACGCAATAGGCGTGGCTTTGCATCCTGCTTAGTTAACAAATACTTGAGAGCAGCATGATCAGTGAAAACAATAACTTTAGAACCAATCAAGTAAGGTCTAAACTTATCTAGTGCATATACTACCGCTAGCATCTCTTTTTCAGTGGTGGCATAATTAACTTGTGCTTTATTCAAAATCTTGCTAGCGTAATATATCACATGCAAAAGTTTATCCTTACGCTGACCTAGAACAACCTCAATAGCATATGCACTCGCATCACACATTAATTCAAAGGGCAAATTCCAATCAGGCGCCGTCAAGACAGGCGCAGTGGTGAGTTTTTCCTTCAACACATTGAATGCATTGAGGCAAGCTTCATCAAAGAGGAAATCAGATTCCTTGGCTAACAGTTGGCTAAGAGGTTTTGCAATTTTGAAAAAATCTTTAATAAACCTCTTATAGAAGCTTGCATGGCCCAGACGCACACTGTTAACATTATTGGGAGGAGGCAACTTTTCAATCAATAACAATTTGGCCTCATCAACCTCAATCCCTTTGGAAGAGATTTTGTAGCCTAAGACAATGCCATCTCGCACCATAAAAACTTCTCCCAGTTCAAAACAAGGTTGGTTTCCTGACACCTCTTTAAAACTTTAACCAAGTTAGATAAACATGCATCAAAACAAGAACCAAAAACTGAAAAATCATCCATGAACACCTCTAAAAATTTCTCTACCATGTCAAAAAAGATAGAAAGCATACACCTTTGGAATGTTGCAAGCGCATTGCGCAGGCCGAATGGCATTCTTCCGTATGCAAATACTCCAAAGGGACATGTGAATGTGGTCTTCTCTTGGTCCTCAGGTGCCATGGGAATTTGGTTGTAGCCGGAGTATCCATCCAGGAAACAATAATAAGCATGGCCAGCTAATCTTTCTAGCATCTGATCAGTGAAGGGAAGTAGGAAGTGATCCTATCTGGTGGCATCATTCAATCTTCTGTAGTCCACACACATTCTCCACCCAGTAATGGTTCTGGTGGGTATCAAATCATTGTTGTCATTTTGGACTACAGTCACTCCACCCTTCTTGGGAACAGTTTGCATAGGACTCGCCCAGGCGGTGTCTGAGATGGGATAGATCATCCCTACATCTAAAAGCTTCACTGCCTCTTTCCTGACCACCCCTTTCATAATTGGGTTGAGTCTTCACTGCGACTGCCTCACAGGCTTCACATCATCTTCCATAAGAATTTTGTAAGTGCAGAATGAAGGATTGATGCCCTTCAAATCATAGATGGACCACCCAATGGCGGTTTTGTACTCCTTGAGCACCTTCATCAGCTTAGCTTCCTCAACCCTAGATAATCCCTTGTTGATGATGACGGGGTACTTCCTATCCCAAGAACACATACTTAAGAGCTTCGGGTAACTCCTTCAATTCTAACTTTGGTGTCCCAAGAACTACGTCATTTTCTTTTTTCTCTAGCACCTTCGTTGCTACCCCTCTTACTTCTTCAATTGTGATTGCATCTTGAGCCTCCATAATCTCTTCAAATTCTTGCTCAGGAGACTTTTCTGTGTACACCACTTCTTCAATAACATCTATACTGAAGCAATCTTTCTTGTCCGATGAATTCTTCATAGCATCAAAAACATTGAAGATTATTGATTCATCATCCATTCTGAGCCCTAGCTTCCCTTTCTCGGCATCAATCAAAGCACGGGTTGTGGCCAAGAATGGCCTCCCTAATAGAAATGGTATCTCACTCTCCTCTTCCATGTCCAACACTATGAAATCTGCTGGAAAGATGAACTTGTCAACTTTGACAAGACCATCTTCAATGACTCCACTGGGTCTTCTTAATAAACGATCAGCTAATTAGAGAGACACCATGGTTGGCTTCATTTCAAGGATGCCCAAAGATTTGCACACAGTCAATGGCATCAAGTTGATGCTAGCTCCAAGATCACACAATGCAAGGCCAACGTTTATGTTGCCTATTGCGATTGGGATGTTGAAGCTCCCAGGATCTCTAAGCTTTGGAGGGAATTTCTTCTTAATAATTGCACTACATTCTTCAGTCAGGACCACCATATCACCTTCCTGCAACTTATGCTTTCTAGACAACAAATCTTTCATAAACTTAGCATAATTAGGCATGTTAGCTAAAGCTTCAGCAAAAGGAATATTAACTTGCAATTTTTTAAACATTTCAAGAAATTTATCATACTGCTTTTTCTGAGCTTGTTGCTTTAGCTTCAATGGGTACGGTGGCTATTCAAACTGGGAGAAATCTATCGGTTTCTTTGGAGTTGTAGCAGGTAACTCCTTCTTCTCTGACTTGCTTGAACGTACTTCCACCACTGGTTTCGCAGCAACTGTGGTAGTGGTTTCCTCTTCAGCTTCCTTTTGTCTCACCTCAGGCTTTCCTTGAGGTTGGATCACGATTCCACTCCTCGTAGTGATAGCTTTGATATGCTCTTTAGGATTCACTATCGTATCACTAGGAAATTGCCCTTGAGGTCTCTCAGCAAGTTGTCTTGATAATTGACCAATTTGGTTCTCCAAATTCTGGATGGAAGCATCTTGCTTCTTGTGATGAGCTCTAGTCTCCTTTATAAATGCATCAGTGGTTTGGATGTGATCATTGGTAGTTTTAGCCAGTTGCAACATTGCTTTCTCCAAGTCAAATGGCTCCTTGGGTGGAATCTATGGAGGTTGCAAATAATGATTGGATTTGTAATCTAAACCTCCACCTTGAATCCTCCTTTGGTAATTACTCCCTGAGGCATTATTTAGATTCCTCTGATAATTTTGAGGGGGTCTTTGGTCATACCAAATGCCATTTACTTGGATCGGGTCAGCTCCCACCAAAGTAGGACACTTATTTGACTCGTGATCTCCCTGGCAATACTCACAAACAACTAAGTTTGCATGGATGGATGACGCTTAAGCCTTGGAGACTTCAAGCTTATCAATCTTGGCATTGAGAATGGCTAACTGTTGTGACAACAATTTTTGCTCCGCTAGCATAGCATCGCTACTCCCCAAATGAATAACTTCTCTTTTAGCTTGAGCGGCAATGCTTTCATTCTCATTTTTGGCCAATGAGTCAATCAGTTCATAGGTTTGAGCTGCAGTTTTGGACCTAATAGACCCTCCGGCTGCACCATTTACCACTAGTCTTGATTCGGGTGTCATTCCGTTGAAGAAAATGCGCACCTTCTTCCCGACCAGCATATCATACTGGGGGCATCTCCGGATCAGTTCTTGAAACCGGTTCCAAGCTGCACATAAAGTCTCTCCTCCATGTTGACTAAAGTTGGTGATCTCATTCACCAACCTATTATACTTTTCCATGGAGAAGTACTGAGCAAAGAACTTGGCCACCAATTCCTCCCAGGTGGTGATACTGTTAGATGCTTGTCTATCCACCCACCTGAGAGCTTTTCCCTACACAGCAAAGGGAAATAGCCGCAATCTTATTGCCTCATCCGAGACTCCTTGGTGCCAGATGGTATCAGATATCCTCTAAAAACGGTTCGCAAAGTCATGAGGATCTTCATCATCCTCTCCACCATACCAAACTGATTAGTGAAGGATGGATATCAATATTATTTTCTTGTATCGGTGGCCTGACAATGCTAGAAGTAGGCCTGGTAAAGAGTGGAGCTAGAATGTCCTCCAAAAGCTCATCCTCCGGCCTAGGCGGATTGTTGTTTCTTTCCGCCATATCTAGTTCCTCTTCTTTTTCTTCTGGTTGTGAACTAGATGTTGCTGCTTCTTTTCTTTGTTTAGCTAATTTCTTGTTTCTCTTGGCGGTCTTTTCTATTTCCGGATCAAATTGAAGAGATGCAGGATCAGCTGTACCTCGTATAAACTCAAGAAGCAGGTAAGTAACAAAAGAATTCCAATCTTAAAGATAAAAAAGTTATGATATAATTGGCGTTTACAATCCCCGGCAACGGCGCCAAAAACTCATTGCGAAACTGGCAAGTATACCATTCGTTCAAGTAATAAAGTGATAAATGAGTTATCGTCCCATAGAGATTATTGCACCAATTGTATTATAACTTATATCTAAAAGTTGGACAAATAAATGTTTGGTAAAAGTATGATTTATGTGTTTGAATAAGTAAAAGTAAAGACAAGAATTAAAACATGACTATTGATTATAAACAACAAAGTTAGGTTAATGACAATATGGAAGAAAGAGTAGCCAGGCACCCATACTCGATGATCCCTTCCAATGGATTCGTATTGCTTGCTACATTCGATTATCTAAGTTACTCAACGGTTGTGTTTCATCACGTATTAGTTACTCTCCAATTCCTTAGTGAAATAACCCTTTAACCCTCTTAAAAGTCCTAATCCTTTAGCAACCTTCCTAGGGTTAAGCATTAAGCAAACACTTCGAATAAGCTACAAACATACATTCCTATTCCTAGGTAATGTAAAGCAAGTTACTACACTTAGTTCCAAGACTAGAACCCCAATATTCCTATTGTGAACCCTAGCTCTTAACCCTTCATTAGAATGGTCAAGTCTAAGAAAGAGATATAAACCATTCAAGCAAAGTGTAGTAAAATAACTTTTGATAAATGAATAATAGCATTCAATACATTCCAATGGAAGTTTACATCAAGTGCTTGGCCCTAGCTACAAATGAAAACTAGCCAAACCTATTCATGGTTGGCAATGAGATAACAAAAAGAAGCATGCCCAACTACAGAACAAGGAAGAAGAAGGAGAAGAGAGAGACTCCACTTGGCCCTTCACCCCCAAGCCCTAGCTAAGCTCCCAAGCTTTTCTTTAGCCTATTCTCTCTGACATTTCGTGCAAAAGTTCTCTACAAAGCTGTGGGTTTAAGTATTTATACTTGGGGAGGTGAAACTCCAAGTTTACCCTTAACAGCTTTTAAGAATACACAGACAGTGAATTTCCACGCTGATGGCGTGGAATCCACGCTGATGGCGCCAGCTTCCAGGTGCAAATAGCCTATTTTCCTTCACTGGTGGCGCTGGTAGCGCCAACCTCACGCTGATGGCGTGGATTGGCAGTGAAATTATGTGCAATTGGCGCTAAAGGTGCGAGATCCACGCTGATGGCGTGGATTCTCAGTCATATACTTCCAATTCTTCCAGCTGGTGCAAATAGCGTGGTTCTGGCGCTGGTGGCGCCAAATGCTTTGCTCCAACGGGCTTGTTTAATGTGTGTTCCTGCTACAAAGATGCTCAAATTAATAGAAAGTGTAGCAGGGAAGGATTGATCACAATTTATCGCATTTACGGGCAATCATGGACTATTTGTGTTTGATTCCTTGCTTTTAATAGCTTGGAAAGGACTATATGCTAGGCACATATCAGACCCTTTTTTAAAACCTTGCTACCCATAACTCTGTCATATTCAGAAATGGAATAGTGGACGGTCGAGGACTGATATCTCAAATTAAAGTCATCTCATGGCAGTGGATTTTGTATAGGAAAGGGGTAAAATCATGAACTTTCTATTCTACTTGGTGCTCCAA
Source organism: Glycine tomentella (assembly GCA_007407185.1). Lineage (NCBI taxonomy): Eukaryota > Viridiplantae > Streptophyta > Magnoliopsida > Fabales > Fabaceae > Glycine > Glycine tomentella. The sequence goes on along the minus strand of PYAF01002033.1, from coordinate 2,188,295 downwards.
CCCGAAGAAGGAATGTTTCCTTTTGTGATTAAGATTTTTAGCATATTGGATCCCTGATGGTTTTTGTCTTGACCAGAGATACATAAAATTTGCAAGGATTAGATTTGGCTTCTCTGTACATCTTTTGCAGGACTTTTGTACATTTTTTGATTATATATAGAAAATATTCGATTTGCCTTCCAAAAAAATAGTAATTTTGAGCAGCTAACTAACTCAAGGAAGGAACTAGTTATTCAATAGATGTGAATTTAATTATGTGCATTTGGCCTTTGGTTTGAGGCTTTGAGCATTGTGCAGTAAAATTGATTTGTGCATTTGGGTTTAAGGATAAGCACAAATTTCTGATTTTTTTCTAATTAGTTCTCGGTCTTTAAGACTGTTTAATAGAAAGAGACTGAGGAGATGATAAAATTGATGAAAACAAATATTTTTCAAAAAGAATATACTATCCGAATACTTCTTTTTAATCAAAACAAACAAACAAATCTTGTATCATGAAGGATACATGTACACACAAAACAAGTACAATATAATGATTTCAAATTAAACTCGTGCTAAACAATTTTCCATACTCACTTAAATGCTTCGCTTTCGTAATGAATTAGTTCACTTTCCTGCAGTTCAAACGAATTTCACCTCTATTCCCGGTAAGGGGCTTTATGTTTCCCATCTTAATCATAGATTTTGCGAAGTCCTTGCGGAAAGCCTTGGTATTGTGGCTATATTTTCTTACCAATGCATCAGTAGAACCACCATTGAACAGTTCCTGATCGGAGTGAAGAAGCCCTTTCTTGTGAACCAAATCACGGAAATAGGCCGCATCAAATTGCGCTGCTGAGTGGTCCAAAGGAGCAAGGTTGGATTCACCTCCTTCTCTAGGGCAAATGTATTTGAGCTCTTTTGCAAAATGTGGATTGATATTAGAGTCATTGTAGATATGGTCCCTAAAGGTAGCACAACGTGCATTTCCAATTGTGTGGCCTCCTGAAAGAGCAACAAGGTCCTTCTCGTTTAGGCCTTGGCTCTTGAAGTTGCTGATAAGTTCAGAAAGGCTGAAAAATGGTGCTGGAATGTTTTCATTTGCTGCTTCACGGTTAGCTGTGGTGGAGTCTCTTCTCCCCAGTCTCACCTCCCATGTTGGTCCCCCTAGCTGCATGGGGCATGCACATAATTGTTAATGTTACATGTCACTAATTAAAAACAACGTATTATGTTATTATCTATATACTCAAATTTCATTAGAGCATGCGTGATGGATGCCTAAATGACTACATCAACCCACTTGATCACACTCAAATAACTAGAGTTATATTTATTCATATAATATTCTAATGTTATTATGTTTGTCTTTCCTTAAGCGGATTTCTTTCCACATTTCTCATATTTTTCGTGAAGGGAATGTTTGTGCTGATAAATTAGCAAATCTTGGTTGACATTCACAGAGATTTATTTGACGGGAATTGGTTCCAAGTTTCATTTCTAATCATTTTCTTAGATATAAGTTAAATATGCCTAATTATAGGTTTTCTTAATCTTGTTCATGGGTTTTGGTTTTATATCCCCATGATTGTTCCATTTTTTTCCTTTTTTATAAATAAATTTGATTTGCAGGCATAGGATTGATCGTCCCTGTGGTACTAACATAGTTGGGATGATAGGATTATATCATGATACTTCGAATCTTTGGCTAAAGAAATATAATATTTTCTCTACAATAACTTTTTTCTGTACGTTGATCATATTATTTTCCTATTTGATATATTTTCCCTTATATCTTCCTTATCACTTTCATGGCTGTAAATTTTCTTATTAAATATATCTTGCAATATATATAAAAAGTTCTCATATATATATATATATATATATATATATATATATATATATATATATATATGAGATCCTTTTATATCGGTGTAAAACTTTATAGTTTTACACCATTTAATAACTTTTTACAGGATAAGTATTTTACAAAATCCACCGTTAGATTGAAAGTTTATATCATGTAGATCACATGTCTCAAATTTCACAAAAATTCGAAATCATTTAAAATGTAATCAAAATAGTCTAATTTTTACATATTTTAGAAGTACATATACCGTTAATTTTTATATATATCAATTAGGTTTCAAATGATTTCGAATTTTTGTGAAATTTGAGACATGTGATCTACATGATATAAGCTTTCAATCTAACGGTGGATTTTGTAAAATACTTATCCAGTAAAAAGTTATTGAATGGTGTAAAATTGTAAAGTTTTACACCGGTGTAAAAGGATCTCATCTTATATATATATATATATATGTATGGAATGACTATCTTATTATTGTCGATGATCAAATTATAATTAGAAAAAAATATATGAAATTGTAGACAAAAAACGGGAGATAGAACTTTTTTAATTGGTGTAAAGGTAAGTATGAAACCTTATGTTGTAAAATATTCGTAGTTCTATTTTTTTTATATTTTAATATTATGTGCTTACTAAGTCAGAAAAATGGAAAAAAAATAGTAATAATTATTAGTGGTTTGATTTACCAGTTCTTGCTTTATTTGACATTAACCGAATGATATAAAAATTGAACTATAGACTAAATTAATACAAAATATTAAGCACAATTAAATATAGATAGACTAGAATGCTGATATATATATAAAATAGAATGGTGATACTTGCACACACATAATATATAAATAATGTACAGACACTTCTCATTTTTTCCTGTCTCTTTTCTTGTGATGTCATATCATGAATTTTGTCAATCATTTTCCTAACTATACTGATAAACATTCAACATAGCATTAATTATCAGTGGTAGTATTTGTATTACTCACTGTAAAGACAGAGTCACGAGCGGCAACAACCAATATGTCAGCGCAAGAAACAACTGGTTTTCCACATGCTTCGTCCACAGCCTCCTTGATCTCATCCACCACTTTAAATGCTTTATCAGATTGAAAATCAGGAACTGCACTCTTTTCGCTGTCAATTCTTGGTGAAGGGTCTAGTAGAATTGAACCATCACAACCCTAATGAGTTGCCATTACAAAACCAAGTGATTTATCAGACATAGATTACATCAACTAAAAACCTACTATATATTATACAAACATATATACATACATGTATATATAACACAAGTATGGATGCTTTTTTGGATACAGGGGATTAGTTTTTTGGGTAGGAGATAGATGTTTTTCCCTCTATTTTTCTTCTTTGAAAGGTACTTTTAAGGACATCTTCTACTCTTGATTAATTAAAATTTATTAAAAATTATCAATTTTAGATGTAAAATTCATCAAAATTAGTAATTTGATATAAAGTCAAATATAAAAAATTATTAAAAAGAAAGTATCATTGACATTCCTCATCTTTTTAATAAAATAGGTATCTATTTTTTACGTGATATATATTTATTTATTAGAAAATACTTATATACAACTACAAGGAATCCTTATTAGTATTCTGTCCCAGACTCCTAAAATGCCTCAACTGACCCTGAGTATATTGACTTATACTGTACAGCAGTACAGGAGATGTGTAAATACTCTTCATTCTCTTCATGAAATATATTTGCCTTTCAAAAAAAAAAAATAGTACAATTATAGAAAGTCTTACGTTAACGAAACAATCACGGAACTGCAAGCGTAGCAAGGATGCGCCTATACGGCGCTCTTTCTGCACCGCAGCCTCCACAACACTTCTAATGGTGCTCAAAGCGTTAGGACACGAGTAGTCATAGTAATCACGAGACAATGATGAGCATGCTGTATTTACAAAAGCTGCAAACAAAAAAGCATGGAGAACAACAAAGAAATACTTATGGCAAGCCATTTATACTATGCAATGAATGATGAGTACTGTATCTTAGGCTATATAACACAACAATCAATAGTTAGTGAAGAAAAAGATAGAAAAGAACCAACGTTATTGGGTTCTGGGGATTTATTTGGGTTGCAATAGCCCCTTTACATTTATAGAGAAGGACTATTTTAAGATGTATCATACGTATATAGAGGGTGTGGACTGGGACTAAAATTGACCTAGTCGTGCAAAGAAACGTTCAAGGCATTAATGAAACACCTAGGAAAGTCCATGGGATTTGTTAATTGGAAGTCCACCTTAAAAGGATTAAGTAATGAATTAGTACTACGGGAAACTACATCTCTTAAGATCTAGTCAATCCTAAATATCACTCATGTTAGTTAATCATGTTACATGTTCTCATTTTAAAATAATGATTTGTAAATACTACTAGCATGGTTATCAATAACAAGATACTAACATGTGGAAGCATTTGAAAATTTCAAAATGCCGATACACTTACTATCGTAATATAAACTGATGTGAAGTACGTAGTAGTTTCTCAAATTGTGGTTTAAGTATATAATTTCATTCTTTTTACGGCATGTCAGGTATTCGTCAATTTATTTGTTTCTGCACCGTTGAGTCTATATTAGATATTATTTTTTATCATGACCAAATTAAAATACAATTATTGGAAATAGCTAAAAAAAATTACTGTCGAGTTATTTGACAATTAAAAATCAACACCGAATACAACGAAGTTTTTCTTATATATACATTTTTCCAATTCATCTTTTATATTTTAATATTTTCAATTTGTTCCTTTATATTTATGAATGGTCCATTTTGCTTATGTCAGTTTAACATTAACATTGTTAGTGTTTTAAATTTTAGAATAATTAATTTTAATATAATAACGTTTAAAAATTATCACTATGTGTAGATTAATTAACATATTTAATATAAAGATACTGGTGGTTGGATAATTAATTTTTGATTTAAATGTTTTTTATATTTGTGATATATTCCTTTTCAGTTTACTATTTAAAGAATATCGTTTTTAGTTTACTATCTAACATGTTTAAACGTTTGCTTTTGATACATGTTAGTTTTAGTTCGTTAAGTAATGATGTGACAAACTAATTGAGGATCACATTATCGTTTAAGTGATGATGTGACAGGATAACAGAGTGTTATATCATTACTTAACGGACTTAGACTAACATCAAGTACCAAAAGTAAAAGTTTGAAATGTTAGGTAGTAAACCGAAAAAAGAACATATTACATATATAAAAAAATATATTTAAGCCTTACTTTTTAAAAATTATAAACCCAACACCTAAACAACTTAAAATTTAAACACCACAGAGCCAACCTTCCATTTAGCTTCCTCCATCCCTTTGGCTTTGCCTGAAGCTAACTTCCTAGAGCCTTCCCTCCCCTCCTCCAATGTCATCTTTGCCCTCGTCATCCTCACCCACTTTATGGTCATCTTCATCATTGTCTACCACATCATCATCAAGCCTCATGACATCCATTGCACCCAGGACCCCTTCATTGTTGTTGTACTATCCATCATTTTCATGTCCAGCCATGTCAACTACTAGTACATCATTGAAGGCCTTTCCTTGGGTTTCATGTTCATGTGCTCGGTAACATCGACAGTATTCTCCTTAATGTCACGCTCAGTCGCTATTGTTCTAATTGGTTAAGGTTTTTTATGTCTCTAGGGTGTCTCCTCTATCACTACTACAAAAATAGGATTTAACATCGTCCAGTTAAAGTCGATTTTGATAAAAATCGATGTTACAAAATGTGTGGTGGCATATTTGTAAAAAAATCGATGTTGATATTGGAATGTTAACATTGGGTTTTAAAAAACCGATGTTGTCGATACTTATTTAACATGGATTTTTTAAAAAACAATTGTTGTGAATAGTCATTTAACATCAGTTTCTTAAAAACCGATGTTGTTGTGAGTATGCTCATTAAACAAAATCCCAGAAACCCCTCTGAATCTCGACACCATTGCCTCCAAGTCCTTTGAGCGAATCCTTGAAACCCTAGAGAACGAATGAACGAGGTAAGGCAAAGCAATAGCCTTATCCTTTTCAACTTAGTGTTTTCTGTTGTGTTTCACTACACTTTTTCTATTTACATTCTAGTTAGTAAAAATGGAACCACAACTACCACCAAGTTTCTCTCTCAACTGCGATTTAGGTTCCCGATCAGCTTGTGGTGCCTCTAATTCCTTTGTCAATGCCATCACCACTTCCTTCGACGATCTCTTTGGAAACTCCTCCTCGATCTTTTCGCACCTCCACCGATTTCTGTTCCAAGTCCGTCAACATGCCGACGCACGATGGACAGTCTTCGACAAACCGATCTATGACGAAGACATTTTTAACGACGCTCCCAATCTCAAGAGCTCCTCCAAGGTCTCTTACGGTAATGTTTTTGCTTCTAGAGGGAGCGCCACTGTTGTCGCGTTCGAAGATCTTCTTAGTGGGTTAGGTAAATCAAAGAAGCTGGAGAAAGGTGGGTTAGGTGATGGAGGCAAAAGGGGTGCAAATGGTGAGTTTAATGGGATGAGTTAGGGCGGGTTTGTTGGGTGTTGCATGGCAGTGATGGAGGCGGGGGTGGTTATGGTGGAGAGGGTGGCAGTGTATGGGTCTGGGGTGTGTATGGAAGAGAGGGTTGTGAAGGAAGGGTTTTTCCTATCATGGATTTGGATGAGGCTGCGAATATCTTGGTGCTGCAAACGCCGGAGACACTTAGGGAGCTTGCTTGTTACATGTTTTTTAAACCACCTCCTTTGAGGTGGTTGCCCTCTTGCTTCCTAATTGATTTATTGAGGTAAAGAGATGTTTGTGTTTTTTTTCTCTAGAATCAATTTTCTATGTGTATGTTGTGTAAGCATGTGTTTTATAGTTCGAAGCTTGTCAAACGGAAAAATAATACACATTCCAATATGAGAAGCAAGTATTTTTTCTGGTAGAGATGAAAGTTTGTTGTCTCATTTTATCTTATATTTTATCATTGTTGCTTGGCCTTTTGTGAAATAATTGGATTAGTCTAACTATGTTACAACAAGCATGTTTGTAGGAGAAAAAGAAAAAGTTTGTTGTGTGTGTAACTAAATGATATTTCAACTACCATTTTAACTAACTAGAATGTTACGATGTATATGTGTGAATTTAAAGGAGCAAGAGTGGGCTTAAATTGTTTATGTTGGGTAGACAATGTGTAGGGACTATGAACAAGAAAAGAGAGAGTTGATCAAAGCCCTTGCAAAGGATCAAAAACTTTTTGATCTCCCCAACATATCTCAGGTTCATTTAAACTTGAGTCTTGGTCAAATAATTTTGCCCTATCGTAAGTTGAGATATGCTAGCAACGCACTTTGTAACACATTTTTTATAACACAAACTCTAATATTAGTTGAAATTTATTAAAAATCACAAAATGTGTGAGTCTCAATCATTATTTAGTGTATCTCGCTTGTGGTTTGTAATTTTCTATAAATTCTGAACAACAGGCAAAAATGTGTTGTTATAATTTGTAATATTTAATTTAAAAGGCTTTGTTTCATTTTCCAAGTAGCCTACATTAATTATCTAGGGAGAACATGATCAAGTATTTCCTTTAGTGACTTACATAATCCACAGTTGTAAATCAAAGATGTTGAGACATTGACCACCGTGCATTATTTCAGAAAGATCTTCATGCTTTATGTACAATGGGACATCCTCATTATACACTCCAAACACAGTTGTATTCCACGACACCTGCATAGGCTTGAGGAAAAGCTACAGAATCGTCAATGTCATCTGGTATAGGGGATCGTCATCAAGTTTCGACTTATGTATAGGTTTTCTCCGGTCTCTGTTTACAGATTTGTGTCAGCTTAATATATTACAAGTAGTTGTTAACATACCTAAATTCATGAGGGTCATCTTCAATTTTGCATTCCTGGACCTTTGATTAAAATTAATAGCAATATGACGAAGACAAAACACGTGATGCGTATAAGGTGGTTGCCAACTAGGATGATTCTCCACAGTAGATATTATACTACAGTGTCGATCTGAAATGAGACATATATTTTGCATTTGGATAACGTGGAAACAAATGTTAGCAAGGAAGTATTCCCAGGCTTCCAACATCTCCCCCTCAACAATGGCAAATGCCAGTGGCAGGCATTCATTATTTTCATCCTGACTCATGGCAATCAACAATTTTCCTTTATATTTTAAATGAGTCCCGTCAATTTGAATGATGGGTTTGCAAAATTTAAAAGCCTCACAACACTGTCTAAAAGTCCAAAAAATGTGATGAAACACACGTTTTGCCCGTATCAGTCGATGTGCCACAAAATAAGCATTTGCTTGAATATCAAAAAAAGAATCTGGTGTAAAACGAAGCATGTAGTTGCACCAGGCCACCTTGGCAAAAATGCATAAGATTCTTCTCAATCCCCATAAATCATTGTCATTGCTTTCTGCTTCACATACCAGGCCTTTCGATATGAAACTTGAAATCCATACGTATTGTTGATCCTCTCCTGAACCAATGGAATTGACACAGAAAGTTCCTCCTAAATCATTCATAACAATGAAATTGTAACATTGACATTAACAACATACCTTAAAAAACTGTTAAAATTAGAAGTTGTTAGCTTATTTTAAATTTCTGTTTAGATATAATTTGTTGATATGTTTTCATCTATTGAATTTCTGTTTAGATTTAATTTGCTGATTTGATTTTGTTGAGTATAAAGCTGTTGTAAATACAGTTAGTTGTTCCTAAAAATTAGGATGTTATTCAAACTGAAGTAGTGTATATATACATCTCCAATTGGAGAAGAAAATGTGAATGAAAAATTAAAAGCTTTCAGTATCTTAGTTTATGTATTGCAGCATTGGAATTTAACATGGTATCAGGTTCGTTCTGATCCTAGGACTGCCTTTTTTTGTTCCTTTCTTTTTTTTTCCAGTTCCAATCGAACCCATCTCCTTCTCCTCTTCCCATGAAACTTCCCTGACCTAGCTCTTTCTTTATCCCTGAATAACACTCATCCATTCCCAAATCATGGACAACGAAAACACTAATCCCCATATCGATTCCCCAAATGACTCCACCACCTTTCCATCGTCCACCACCGCAAACCAATCCAACATTGTCATCCATCAAGATAACTCCTCATTCCAGATTACCATGGTGCTCGATGAAACCAACTACCCTTTGTGGTCTCAACTAATGGACATGCGTATAGGCGCCCGCAACAAATCAGGTTTCCTGACGGGTGCCACGAAGAAACCACCGGTTGAAGACCCTACCTATGAAGCTTGGATCACTGATAACAAGCGTGTGAAGAGTTGGCTGATCGAATCCATGTCTCCTTCCTTGATGCATCGCTTTCTTCGATTGGAAACTGCCCATGAAATTTGGGATGCTGCGCTTCGCACCTTTGACGATGGATCAGCTGAGACATGCTTGTTTGATCTCAATCAGAGGTCTTTCAACACAAAACAAAATGGTAGACCTCTCTCCGTCTACTACAACGAATTACTATCGATATTCCAGGAGATTGACCATCGGACGACTGTGCAAGAGGGCTTTGTGGCTGGGATTATTCACATGCACTCCGCCATGGCTCGACTTCGGGTCTATATCTTCCTCAGTGGTTTGGATCAGGAATTTGACTCTGTTCGGGGTGAAATTATTCGCAAAGATCCAAAATTAGACCTTGAACGAACATATGCCTATGTTAGGCGCGAAGCTCAACAACGTCTCACTATGGGACGTCCTTCTGCAAACTCTGACTCAACAGCCCTTGTTGCTATCTCACCACGCCCTCCTTCTGGATCTTTCTCTCAATCCCAAAGGCCACGCAAGGATCAGTCCAAGACCAGTCCACTTCAATTCTCTCACTGTGGTGACTCAGGTCATACCAAACTCAAGTGCTATGAAATTATAGGATACCCTGATTGATAGGACTTCAGCAAACGCCCTCGCCGTAAAATACTCAACAAGACTACCATCTCCGCTGGTGACTCTTCCTCTGGTAACCCCACTGCCAATACAGTTTATGAAGGTATTTTAGGTAAGTCCTTTGCTTTCTCTACACTTTCTCAGAATTCAACATGGATAATTGATACTGGAGCTTCAGATCACATGGTTCGTGATCCCACTGTCCTTTCCTCCTTTTTTCCCTCTGAAAAATCTCATGTTTCCACTGCCAATGGTGGCACTTCCACCATTACTGGCCAAGGTTCCATCCAATTATCCCCTCATTTATCTCTTGACCATGTCGTAGTTGTACCTACTCTTGAATTTAATCTACTTTCTGTCAGTAAATTAACTGCTACATTGAATTGTCGAGTGATTTTCTGGCCTAATTTCTGTATATTTCAGGGAAACCAAACACAGGAGATTCTTGGTTATGGTGTTAGACAAGGAAAGCTCTACTTCTTGGAAACATTAGAAAATGCTACACGTGCCTCTGTTGTTAAAGCTGCCACTACTACAACTGAGGACAAGAATAAGCACTCAATCTGGCTTTGGCATAAGCGTCTTAGACATCCCTCATTTAGTTATCTCAATAAATTATTTCCCACTTTGTTTTCCCGTTTTTCCATTTCTGATTTTCAATGTTCTGTTTGTAAAATGGCCAAGAGCCATCGCATCCCCTTTTCCCCAAGCTTGAATAAAAGTTCCATTCCTTTCCAAGTTGTGCACTCTGATGTATAGGGCCCTGCCAAGATTTCTTCATTTTCTAATGCCTACTATTATGTCTCATTTATTGATGAATGTACAAGAATGGTCTGGATAACCTTGCTTAAACAAAAAAAGGATGTCTTTTCTGCCTTTAAACACTTTCATGCTATGGTTCACAACCAATATTCCTCCTCTATTCACACCTTTCAATCCGATAATGGTACTGAATATGTTAATGGGTTGTTTACTGATTTCTTACTCTCCAAAGGGATAAAACACCAAACATCATGTCCCTATACTCCCCAACAAAACGGCTTGGCTGAAAGAAAAAATCGTCAATTGTTAGAAGTTGTTCGTGCATCACTGTTTGAAATGAATGTCCCTCCTCGTTATTGGGGTGAAGCCATAACTTCTGCTACCTACTTGATCAATAGAACTCCTTCCAGTGTCCTTAATTTTCAAACCCCTCTTCAAACTCTTGAATCTTATTTTCCTCTCCCTCATGTATCTCATCTTGAACCTAGGGTCTTTGGTTGTACTACTTATGTTCATGTTCCAAAACCTTTGCGAAACAAACTAGATCCATGTGCACGAAAATGTATTTTTGTTGGATATTCTAACTCTCAGAAAGGATATGGATGTTTTGACCCCGTATCTCACAAAATGCATGTTACCTTGGAAGTCTCATTTCATGAATCAGAACCATATTATTCAGGGGAAGTCCCTGTTGTTTCTTCTCAGGGGGAGACAGCTACACCATTGCCTAGAGAAGAAGACACATGGTTGTCTACAGCAATTATACCTTGTGCTCCATCGACTCCACCTACCTCTGACTTAGAGACAACTTGCCAACCAGACCAAGAAGCTTTTCCTCAAGACGAAATACCTTGTCTAACCCATATACCCGAGACATCACCTGTGGATTTCCCTGAAAGACAATCCGAAGACAACTCTGAGGTATACCCTAGTCCCATTAATTCTATTCCATCTCCTACTCTCCACACACAAATAAGAAGGTCTCTTAGACCCAACAAAGGAATACCTAAACAACTCTATGAACCTGATCCTAAAGTAAAAATTAAATACCCAATCAGCAACTATATATCTACAAAAAAACTATCTGAGCCATATGTTCTAGCTGTAAATCAATTGTCCAGTGTTTGTATTCTGAATAGTGTGCAGGAAGCTTTGGATGACCCTAAGTGGAAGAGGCCATAAATGCAGAAATGACAGCACTCCAAAAAAATTCTACATGGGAATTAACATCTCTACCATATGGGAAGAAGACTGTTGGCTGCAAATGGGTGTTTAATGTGAAACTAAAAGCTGATGGGAGCATTGATAGATACAAAGCCAGACTAGTTGCAAAGGGGTATACTAAAAAATATGGTGTTGACTACCAAGAAACATTTGCTCCAGTAGCCAAACTCAATACAATTCGAATTCTGATCTCTTTGGCAGCAAATAAAGACTGGCCCTTGAAGCAATTTGATGTAAAAAATGCATTTTTAAATGGAGACTTGGAGGAGGAAGTGTATATGGACATACCACCGGGTGTAAAGCTCTCATCCTCAAATGAAAATACAGTTTGCAAGCTGAAAAAGGCATTATATGGCCTTAAACAGTCACCAAGAGCATGGTTTGGAAGATTGACTCAAGCAATGAAGAAGTTTGGATATATTCAAAGTAATGCAGATCACACTCTGTTTTTCAAGCATCAACAGAAAAAGATCACTATTCTTATCGTATATGTTGATGATATGGTGCTAACCGGAGATGATGAAGAAGAAATGAAACTCCTTGAAGAACAACTGGCCACTGAATTTGAAATAAAGAAGTTGGGAAATCTAAAATATTTTTTGGGGATTGAAGTTGCTAGATCACAACAAGGAATTGTATTATCTCAAAGAAAATACATCTTAGACCTCTTATCAGAAACTGGAATGCTAGCTTGTAAACCTGCAGACACACCCATGGAGATGAATCACAAGCTTGGCATATATCCGGATCAATCAGAAGCTGACATCGGTCTATATCAAAGGTTAGTAGGAAGATTAATTTACCTTTCTCACACTAGACCAGACATTGCTTATGCTGTCAGTGTAGTAAGTAGATTCATGCATTCTCCTAGTGAAGATCATTTGGAAGCAGTGTTTCGAATTCTGAGATATCTGAAAGGGTCTCCTAGTAGAGGCCTTTTATTTGCCAAACATGAAAAAGGAATCATAGAAGGGTACACAGATTCAGATTGGGCTGGTGATAGAACCACTAGGCAATCCACCTCGGGATATTTTACATTTGTAGAAGGGAACCTTGTTACTTGGAGAAGCAAAAAACAGAAAGTGGTAGCCAGATCCAGTGCGGAAGCTGAATTCAGAGGTATGGCCTATGGTACCTGTGAGCTATTATGGATTAAAATCATGCTGGACGAGTTGGGATTTAATAATGAACAGCCAATGAACTTGTATTGTGATAACAAAGTTGCCATAGAGATTGCACACAACCTTGTACAGCATGATAGAACAAAGCATGTAGAAATAGATAGACATTTTATCAAGGAAAAGTTAGATCAACAAATAATCAGCACTCCTTACATTAGGTCCGAAGATCAGCTAGCAGATGTATTGACCAAGGCGGTGACTGGAAAAAGCTTGGAAGAAGTAATTGACAAGTTAGGCATGATAGATATCCATGCACCAACTTGAGGGGGAGTGTTGAAATTAGAAGTTGTTAGCTTATTTTAAATTTCTGTTTAGATATAATTTGTTGATCTGTTTTCATCTATTGAATTTCTGTTTAGATTTAATTTGCTGATTTGATTTTGTTGAGTATAAAGTTGTTGTAAATACAGTTAGTTGTTCCTAAAAATTAGGATATTATTCAAACTGAAGTAGTGTATATATACATCTCCAATTGGAGAAGAAAATGTGAATGAAAAATTAAAAGCTTTCAGTATCTTAGTTTATGTATTGCAGCATTGGAATTTAACAAAAACAATATTTTTCATATAGAGCAAATTTAATAAAAACATACCTACTATAAGTGAAGCAATAACATCAACATCAAGCTGTCTGTGACCCCGTGTAATATGGTCATTCAGGCAATTGTGTTTTCCACCCCATTTTGAAAAAGCCACTTCTCACCGTACATTGGTTTAATTACCCTAACCCTCCAAGGGCAACCCTCGTTATGAGCAACACACCTCATGCTAAACTTGTTAGGCTTGCTCTCAACCACAAATGCTTCTTGATGCTCCCTCATGAGGTTTCGCTTAATTGCAATTTGTGCGTCCTTTTTGGATGCAAATTCCTGTTTAACAAACAAATCATCCCCTAATCATCATGGACCTTGCACTAAACCCAAACCCTAAGCAGAACCAGTAAAAGATTCTTCTTTACTTGGATGATTCCAATCAATATATGTGTAATGTAGAATTCCATCCCAAAAGGAATTACCTCAGCACCTAAATATATGAAGCAAATAAAATACTACAGCATACAAATATACATATATGACTACATTTTCATTGATTTCAGTCATCTAACATACCTTCAACAAGTTGGATAGATCCAACGTCCGCATGATGACGGATTTGAGACGACCCCACATCAGTATCTTCTTGGAATTAAGTCGAATGTACACCATCATCCTCATCATTATCCGACGCACTAGCATCCTCCTCAAGAAGATGATCTTCCATTACGATATTTTCATCATCGTCATCCATAACCCAAGTTGGGTCATGTTCATCTTCCTCAGACACGTTTACACCTAGAGCAGCATATGATGATACATTATGTGCAACTGACCTAATGGGTAAAACAACATCCTCTCCTGCAATAAAATCCGCGTACAACTCTAAAAAATATTTCCTTGATTGGTTGAAAAATTCTTCCATTACCATTTCTATGTCTTCATCATCCAGTATTTGAAACCCCATGTATTGTTCACGTTGTCATAATTCTGTCGTCAACAAAGTGATACATTGGTTGCCTTTCAGACCGAATTTTTGGCCTATCTTCTCATGCAATTCTCCCACTATGGAGTTTCGATTGATACGTGTCGACTTTTTCTCCCCTTCAAAAACAACACCCCGTCGGACTTCAAATTTTCTTCCATTAAAAAATAACACAACACGAGCACACTCATTACTTGAACTCATTTCTTGCCTCAACAAAAACAAAAACTTTAAATATCAATAAACAATACAATAGTATGAGATTTAGAAGATAAGCTATGAAGAAATGGGTCAGGAGAGACGGTTTAAATAGAAATGGGCCAATCAATTGGACGTGTTTAAACATGCCCAATTTGGACGTGTTTCACAGTCTCATTTATGTAAATATTTTCAAAACAACACCAAATTGGTAATTATTTATAAAATAAACATTATTTTTGTGCTTTTGCCTATATTTATGGCATTGAGCTTTTTGGAAAGGACTGGTGCGGAATAGAATACCACATGTGAAGCCATGGTTTCGTTTCACTTTTTTCGGAAGAGTTTTTGTGATTCGCGTGTGTAGTAAACTAGTTTTCTCTTTTCTTGTTATTTCCATTGGTTTTTCTAGTTTAGGGTTTTGGTATCCACTTTGCACACATTATTAAACTATTTTGGGTTAATAATAGCAGAGGAGAAAAGCAATTCCCATTCTACTCTGTTGAGTAAAGAACTATGTATGAATGTGAGATTCTTAGAAGCGGTGAGGAACTTGCCAAATATCAAAGATACAGACAAAAAGGGTGGTGGTGTATACTGAATTTTCATTTCTGTTTAGTCTGATTAGCCTGTCTCTTTGTCTTGGCTAGTCCATGTGATTGATCGATACACTATATAAGAATAATTCAATGTGCCAAGCTGTAAGCCACATTCTACTTTCCCCACCCAGCCCAACTTAGGTGCTAAAACAATCTCTCTCTCCAAATTATAATCTGATTATTATATACACCAAACCCTCCATTTTGTTGCTTCATATATTTTATTTACACTATATCATAAGTCTAGTCAACTAACATAAATTTGGATTCCAATCACCCTCTAATATATAACATAAATTTTCTAAGTGAGACACCAATTTGCTTGCCAGTTCCCAGAGATGTTGTGCCTCTGAAGTTAATTTAGAGTTCACTATTACCTGATTCTGCGCTCTTATGTTGCTATCTGAGATGGAGTTGCTTGATTCCATCAGCTTCTGCACAATTTTGGGTTTTCCTTCTCCAAGCTTTTCTTCCTATGATCAAATCATTATGATATCTTTGGCTCTTTCCATTTTCATCATCTTTTTGGGATCATTCTTTTGCAGGTGCTTACATTATTGATTACCATCCTCTTTGTTGATCCTTGAGGTTCCTACATGATTTTGGCTTCTGCAAAAGTTATCATTCTCTTTCTCACTTTTTGCCTCCGTGCGACTGATTGTGGCTATTTTTCTCCAAATGAATCACATTGGGCTGTGGGTGAAGTTCTTGTATTAGTGTGTCCAAAATTGATTGGAATGTAATCCATCAATTCTACCTTCACTGGATGAGTAATGGGCCGGGATTGGTGTCAGGCCCATACTTGTGTCTTATTAATCTCTAATTAGTTCTCAGTCTTTAAAACTGTTAGATAGCAAGAGACAAAAGGGATGAAAAAAAGTGATTTAAATGAAATGTTTTTCAAAAAGAATACATGATTCTGAATATAATTAAAACAAACAAACAAATCTATACACAATACATTACAATATAACAAATTCAAACTCGTGCAAAACAATTTTCCATACTCGCTAATTGCCTACATATGTGGACTAATAAGTAATAACAAACACTTAATGCTTCACTTTCATAATGAATTAGTTCACTCTCCTGCAATTCAAACGAATTTCACCTCGATTCCCGGTAAGGGGCTTTATGTTTCCCATCTTAATCATAGATTTTGCGAAGTCCTTGTGGAAACCCTTTGTATTGTCGATATATCTTTTAACCAATGCATCAGTAGAACCACCATTGAACAGTTCCTGATCGGAGTGAAGAAGCCCTTTCTTGTGAACCAAATCAGAGAAGTAGGCCGAATCAAATCGCGCTGCTGAGTGGTCCAAAGGAGCAAGGTTGGAGTCACCTCCTTCTCTTGGGCAAATGTGTTTAAGCTCTTTTGCAAAATGAGGGTTGATGTTGGAGTTATTGTAGATATGTTCCCTAAAGGTAGCACAACGTGCATTTCCAATTGTGTGGCCTCCTGAAAGAGCAACAAGGTCCTTCTCGATTAGGCCGTGGCTCTTGAAGTTGTTGATCAGTTCCGAAAGGCTGAAAAATTGTGCTGGAATGTTTGCATTTGCTGCTTCACGGTTTGCTGTGGTGGAGTCTCTTCTACCAAGTCTCACCTTCCATGATGGCCCTCATAACTGCATTAGGCATGCACATAATTGTTAATCTAATACTTTTATGTTATTAAAAACAAACGTTATATGTTATTACTCAAATTTCATTAGAACATGGATGATGGATGTCTAAATCAACCCACATGATCACACTCAAATAATTTAGAGTTTAATTTATCTTCATAAAATATTTCCTACAATACCCTTTTTTTTTTTATTTTCTGTACATTCATCATATTATTAATCCTATTGATATCTTCTCCGTTATCTTCTTATGACTTTCATGAAGTAAAAATAATTTATACCGTCTCTCATTAGAAGAAAGAGTAAAAAAGGCGTACTCTTTTTCAATTGGTGTAATGAAAGGTAAGTATGAAACACCATGTTGTAAAATATTCAAAGTTCTATTCTATATATTTAAAAATCTTATGCTTACTGAGTCAGAAATTTTTTAAAACAATTACAGCATTACTATCCTATCTGTTAAAGACTGAATTCCATTCAATTGAATTCTTCCTTGTGAATAAGGAATATATATACAAAAGATATTTAACAAACTACTCCAAATATACAAAACAGCCTACCAAAATAATAGGAACAACCTATCAATTAAACTACCTATAATCTGCATAACAAGAATTTAAATTTAAATATTCTAAAACAACTTTGACCTTATCAAAATGTAACAATAAACAGAATTGGAAGCTTCCTTTCAACACTCCCCCTCAAGTTGGTGCGTGAATGTCTATCATGCCCAACTTATCAATCATTTTTTCAAAGGCCTTTCCTGATACAGCTTTAGTTAACACATCAGCTAGTTGGTCTTCAGAATGCACATAAGGAGTTTGAACAATTTTTTCATCCAATTTTTCTTTAATGAAGTGTCTATCTACTTCAATATGTTTTGTTCTATCATGTTGGACTGGATTATGAGCAATTTCTATTGCAGCCTTATTGTCACAATATAGCTTCACAGGCTTATCGTATTTAATTCCTAGATCTGTTAGAATGTTTTTAACCCATAGTAATTCACAAATACCATAAGCCATACCTCTAAATTCAGCTTCAGCACTAGATCTTGCTACCACTTTTTGTTTCTTGCTGCGCCATGTGACTAAGTTTCCTTCTACAAAAGTAAAATACCCTGAGGTGGATTGCCTAGTTGTCTTGTCTCCTGCCCAGTCAGAGTCTGTGTAGCCTTCAATACAATCCTTGTTATTTTTTGAAAAAATCAGCCCTTTACCTGGCAAATTTTTAAGGTATCTCAAGATACGGAATACAGCTTTCATGTGCTCTTTACTTGGGGAGTGCATGAATCTACTTACAACACTTACTGAGTAGGCAATGTCTGGTCGAGTATGTGATAAATAGATTAGCTTACCTACCAGCCTTTGATATTTGTTCTTATCTGTGGCAATTTGATCTGGGTATATACCAAGTGAGTGATTCATTTCAATTGGTGTATCTGCTGGCTTGCTTGGTAACATTCCTGTTTCAGATAACAGGTCCAAAGTATACTTTCTTTGAGACATAGAAATTCCTTCCTTGATCTTGCAATTTCTATGCCAAGAAAGTATTTCAAATTTCCAAGGTCCTTCATTTCAAATTCAGCTGCTAGTCGTTTTTCAAGAGTTCTCATCTCATCTAGATCGTCCCCTGTTAGCACCATATCGTCCACATATACAATAAGAATGGCTATCTTTCCATTGTTGTTCTTTGTAAACAAGGTATGATCGGCATTGCTTTGTTTATAGCCAAACCGTCTCATTGCCAAAGAAAATCTTCCAAACCATGCCCTTGGTGATTGTTTGAGTCCGTACAAGGCTTTTTTCAGTTTGCACACTACATTCTCCTTTGAAGGTTGCATTTTTACTCCGGGCGGAACCTCCATGTATACTTCTTCTTCTAGGTCTCCATTTAAAAATGCATTCTTTACATCGAATTGCTTCAAGGGCCAATCTCTATTGGCTGCTATGGAAATTAGGATCTGGATTGTGTTGAGTTTAGCCACTGGAGCAAACGTCTCTTTATAGTCCACCCCATATTTTTGAGTATATCCTTTTGCTACGAGACGTGCCTTGTATCTATCGATGCTTCCATCTGCCTTAAGCTTTACATTGAACACCCATCTGCAGCCAACTGCCTTTTTTTCACTAGGTAATGTAGTCAACTCCCAAGTTGCATTTTTTTGAAGTGCCTCCATCTCTGTGTTCATGGCTTCCTTCCATTTAGGGTCATTTAAAGCTTCCTGCACACTATTAGGAATTGATACACTAGATAATTGATCAACTGTTAGAGCATATGATTCAGATAATCTGTGGGATGATACGTAATTGTTTATGGGATATTTTACTTTTACCTTTGGATCTGGTTCATATAGGGATTTAGGTATGCCTTTAGTGGATCGGTTTGATCTCCTAACTATTGTTTCTTGAGTGTTGGAAAGAGTAGAGGATGAGGGAGTTCCACTAGAGTTAGAAATTACCTCTGTAACGGGTGAAGAACCACCATTAGCAGTGGTAATTGAGGATTTTGGGGATGAAGAAAAATTAGATAAAGCAGATGAATCACGAATCATATGGTCAGAAGCACCAGTGTCAATTATCCAAGTATAATTGTTAGTGGGAGTAGAGAGGGCATAAGACTTACCAAGGATCCCTTCAAACACAGGGGAGGCAGACCCGGAGGTAAGAGTAGAGTCACCAACAGAGGAGACATGGAGGGCTTTAGGTGGAAGTTTACGGCAAGGACGTTTGGAGAAGTCCCACCATTCAGGGTAGCCTATAACTTCGTAGCATCGATTCTTAGAGTGGCCTGATTCGCCACAATGAGTGTAAGTGAGGGCCTTGTTGGATGGAAGATCCTTTTGGGGCTTCTGAGGACCAGACGTCAGGGAGGGGCGAGGAACACGGGTCAAGAGAACAGAAGAGTCAGATGAAGGTAAAGGGCGGTTCATCGTGACTCGTTGCTGAAGTTCACGGCGAACGTATGCGTACGTGCTTTCGAGGTCCAACTTCGGGTCTTTGCGGAGGATTTCACCGCGAACTTGGTCAAATTCGGTGTAATGCCTGGTATTTCTAAGCATGTAATTAAGCCTAGATTAAGCCTATGATCAAGGATAATCATTGTGCTTAAGTGTATCCAGAGAAAAGGCTCGAAAAGGAAAGAAATAAGCTAGGCCAGGAATGTGGCGCGACCAGCGCGGATTATGGCGCTACCCGCGCCATAGGGCTGAATAGGCTAAGTGGTTCTGCCACTTCACGCGACATACGTGAAGTTGGCGCGAGTCGCGTGGGTGACCCGAGGATGTGGCGCGAGTCGCGCGGTAATCGGCGCGAGTCGCGTGGGATCGGCGGAAATGTTTTATAAATAGGCCTTTGAGCTGAGAAAGAAAAGGGAGAAAAGA
>PYAF01002033.1:2154769-2167907 GCA_007407185.1 Glycine tomentella | reverse complement strand
AATAGGGGCTTATGTTAATGTTTTATGTATGTGTTTTATATTTCATGCATATTGATATCGAGAAAAACGATTCTATAGCTTCCGCCATGCGTTCAGATAACGCTGATAGCGCGCTCATGATATTATTAAGGATGACACACCGGGTGCACACGGGGTGTTATAGTAATGACCCTGATTAGTAGATTGGGGCGTTACATTCGGAGTCCAACCCACCAAGGAAAATGTAGACCCGGAGACAAGTCAGGGCAGAGTGGGTTTCAATCACCCCAGTTACAGTGGTAGCCTGAGATGACATTCGATGATCAATCTCCTGAAAAATGGAGAGAAGATCATTATAGTAAGAGGAGAGGGGTCTGCCATTTTGTTTAGTGTTGAACGATCGTTGATGAAGATCAAAGAGGCAGGTTTCGTCGGAGCCATCGTAAAAGGTACGTTGAATGGCATCCCAAATGTCATGCGCAGAGTCAAGGCGGATGAAGCGTTGCATCAATGGAGGGCTCATGGAATCAATGAGCCAACTTTTTACACGTTTGTTCTCAGTGACCCAAGTGGCATAAGTGGGGTCGTCAACCGGAGGTTTCGCCGTGGTACCGGTGAGATAACCAGATTTGTTTCTGGCACCAATACGCATGTCCATCAATTGGGACCAGAGAGGATAGTTGGAGTCATCGAGGATGACAGTGATAGGAAAAGAGGAGTTGTCTTGTTGTTGGATGATGATGTTGGAGATAGGAGCGGAGGAATTAGGTGAGGGAGATGAGGGAGTAGGTGAAAGAGGGGATTCAGCCATTGTAGAAATTAGGGATTGAAAGACGGGACAGGTTTTCGGATGTTGAATAAATAGAAGGAATGGTTTGACGGTGGGTGCAAGAAAGATAATAGAAAATAATAAAAAAAATAGAGAGAAGAGGTCCAGGATCAGACGGCAAATGATACCATGTTAAAGACAGAATTCCATTCAATTGAATTCTTACTTGTGAATAAGGAATATATATACAAAAGATATTTAACAAACTACTCCAAATATACAAAACAGCCTACCAAAATAATAGGAACAACCTAGCAATTAAACTACCTATAATCTGCATAACAAGAATTTAAATTTAAATATTCTAAAACAACTTTGACCTTATCAAAATGTAACAATAAACAGAATTGGAAGCTTCCTTTCAACACTATCTATGGGCACAACCGCCCAATTAAAATATAAACTGTACTAATAATCATTCAAAATAGCATTAATTAGTGGTAGTATGTAGTGTTACTCACCGAAACGACAGAATCACGAGCGGCAACAGCCAATATGTCAGCGCAAGAAACAACTGGTTTTCCACATGCTTCGTCCACAGCCTCCTTGATCTCATCCACCACTTCAAATCCTCTAGCAGATTGAAAATTAGGATGTGCATTCTTTTCACTGTCAACGGTGGATGAAGGGTCTAGTAGAATTGAACCATCACAACCCTGATGAATCACCATTACAAAACCAAGTAATTTATCAGACACAAATTACATCAACTAAGAACTTATTATTAATATTATACAAACATATATAATATGGAGTTATAAGGTTTATTTGGTTGTAAAAGAAGAAGATGTGAAAGGAGAAAAAAGTTGTGGATTTGATTCTTCCATTAACAAAAAACTAACAATTAAGAACTAATATTTATCAATAAAAAAAAAACATATATAATATAGTTATACAAACATGTATAACACACAAATATAGAAAGCCTTACATTAACAAAACAATCATGGAAGTGCAAGCGTAGCAAGGATGCGCCTATACGGCGCTCTTTCTGCACCGCAGCCTCCACAACGCTTCGAATGGTGCTCAAAGCGTTAGGGCACGTGTAGTCATAGTAATCAGGTGACAATTTTGAAAATGCTGTTGTTGCAAAAGCTGCAAGACAAAGACATAGAGGACAAAAGAGAAATACTTATGGAAAGCCATTTATATTATGCAATGAATGAAGAGTACTGTATCTTAGGTTATATATAACAAATTTATAGCTGTTGAACAAAAGATAGAACCAATGTTATTGGGTTATGGTGATTTATTTTGAGCTGCAAAACCCCTTTATATTTATAGAGACGAGGGAGGGAGGCACTATATTACGTTATAGCATACGTAGTGCTCGGTGGACTGGGACTAAAATTGACCTACTCGTGGAAAGAAACATTCATCAAGGCATTAATGAAATACTTAAGTTGCTAGAGTACGTCCACTTAGTTCGTAAGTGTATAAGAAATCGGGAAAAAGAATTTGTCATTGATTGATTTAGTCCTGGGATTTGTTAATTGGAAGTCAACCATATAAAAGGATTAGGTAATAAATTATAATTAGTATTACGGGAAACGTACAAGGAAGTAATATATCTCTTTCGATCTAGTCAATAATCCGAAAAATCACTTTCATGCTAGATGTTCTCATTATACAATATTGGCTTGTGAAAACTACTAACATGGGTTATCAATAAAACGATATTAGTTTAGTTATTATTATTTTATTTGGAAGCATTTGAAAGATTCAAATCGTACATGCACTTAACATGCTTCATTCTATAAATTAAACTGGGGTGAAGTACTTAGTAGTTTCTCAAATTTCGGTTTAAGTTTATAATTTCATCCTTTTTATGGAGTTATGCCTTGTATTTGTCTGTTTATTTCTTTTTGTACCGTTGAGTCAGTAATATATATATATATATATATATATATATATATATATATATATATATATGCATCCGTAAATAAATATTGATTAAAACTAATATCGACAGACTGTATAATGCAAATAAAAAAAGATATATGTACCATTTAATTTGAATCGCAAATATTAGAGTAATGGAATAAAATCAAACAACAAAGTAGGGATTATAAATTTTATTTAAATGGAAGAGTATTTAACTTCTTTCAACACGAGAGAATAATTAATTACACTCTATCTTGAAAAAGTAGAGTACATTTTTCTCTACATAAAATAAGAAAATCTCGCTAAAAATATTACATGAATTTCTATTCAGAAATGAGATACAAAACTTATTGTTCTCCTATGAAGATTGGACCATGTTTCTGACCTCTATACTAGATCATGTTTAAATAAATTTTTCAATAAATATGAATAAAAGTTAAAATAAGAGAACAAAATAATTCTTCTCCTATGAAGACACTGGACCATGTTTTTATTTGGACAACGAATTCACTTGATCTTTAAAATTCTATTTTTCCAAAAGTATTATTTTTCACAGAATCACTAATTAGTTCACAAAATACACAACAAAATTATATTTTCATTATACAAAAAGATGTAAAAAAAAACAATGAAAATATGACTTCGTTGTATATTTTTTCAATATAATTATATTTTTATTATATATTTTTCAAATGGTGTTTTGGTTATATGATTTTTTGGCAACTCCCTTTTACATATCCAAAATACGTTTTCATTTTGTTAAATTTTTACGAAATAAAGTTGTAATTAATTTTTAATTTAGATATAAGTTATCTTTGTTAACAGTAATAGAATTAACCGTGATGTAAATTACTTTTTTATTTAAATTTGAATTAACGGTGACATGAATTACCTTTTTTAATTATAATTAAATTATTTATTACCCAAATTAGTATCATAATTAATTTTATTACTATAAATAAAGGTAATTCATATAATTAATTTGATTACCTTTATAAATGATAACTTTTATCCAGTTAACTCAATTTTAATTTAAATAGATAATCTATATGATACTGTTAAAAATCATAAATTATATCTTAATAAATTTAATTTCAATTTAAAAAGGATATTTGCATCACAATTAATATGATTACTTAAAAAGGGAAACTTATATCTCTAATTAACTAAAAACATCATTAAAATTACACAACATATTTTATTTTTGTAAAAGGGGGTGCAAAAAAAAAAATAGATAACACAAACATGATTCCATTGGCAAAATACAAAATGGAATCACATTTTCGTTGTGCAATTTTTTTTTCAATATCCCTTACACAGCTAAAAAATGATTCTGTTGTGTATTTTATCAACTAAATCACATGGGAAGGGGATTTCAGAATAATGTAAAAAGCCACTCACATTGGTGGTGAGAATAGCAAATATTGGAGTGAGCATAACAGCTTCCCTTGATTATATACAAAACCCAGTTATAGATTGCCCAATCATTCTTTTCCTATTTAGATTGGGAGTTGCTATTGGCACTATCCTAGTGGGTGCCTTTTAACGGTATGTTGAAAATGTTCTATTGATAGAAACACAATAAAATTGTGATTTTGTTGCCTACATGACGGGTGAAACAAATTACAACGAAAACACTATTTTGTTGTACACTTGTACAATGAAACTACTTTTCTATTGTGTAATTGTTTTTCATCCCTCATGTAAGCAATGAAATTGTGATTCCATTACGTAATTTTTTTCATCCCCAAATAACACAATTGAATCATTCATGATTTCATTGTGAATTTTTTTCGACACCAAACAACACAAGGGAATCATGTTTCTGTTGTGTTAAAGGGGTGTGTAAAATAAATACAAAACGAAAACATGATTTTGTTTGTATTTTATCAATGGGATCATGTTTTTGTTGTGTAACTTTTTTTTTACACTCCCTTTTACACAACGAACATGATTTTGTTGAACAAATTTAAATAAATAATACAAATTAAATAAATAATTAGGAAAGGAGGGTTGTTTTTTTTTTAAAAAAATTGAAATTTGGGGCTGTTGAACACGCATAAATTAGGCGTGTTTAAACACGCCCAATTTGGACGTTACACATTAACATTGTGCAAACATCATCATCATTTGTGAGTTGCAGAGAATGAAAAAAATATTGCTGACCTACATGTAGCGATGGTTGTCGGTAGTAGATTTCATCAACAAAATGGTCACTGACTAGTAGAAGGATGTCGTGCATCCTACTCTTGAGTGTCTGAAAAGAACACTTCAATTAATTTTCTTATGATTTGATAAATCTAATTGATATGTGCCTAGCACATGATGTTTCCAAGATTAATTAGGTCGTTAAATGCATCATTTTATATGATAAATAGCTTCTTTTTGGTATGAATATAACTTATGTGCTTTAATGAGGTGTTTTGGTTTAGAATTGATGTTTAGCAGGTGAAATAGTAGAGATTATGCAGAGCAGCAGAAGGTCTGGTGCAGGCGACATCAAGCCTATGTACAACCGGGGGTACATAGGCTATTTTGGCGCCATCAGCGCCAGACTCGCGCTCGGAGCGTCACCTCCTCTAGAACTTGGCGCCAAGAGCGTCGGTCCTGCGCCAAGAGCGCCACAATTTCTCCAGCCGGCGCCCGGGGTGGCGCTTAGAGCGCCACGGTTTATTCAGCCGGCGCCTGGAGCACCATTCTCTCTGTATGTTGGCGCCAGGAGCGCCGGGCTGGCGCCAGGAGCGCCACAGGTCGCAAAACTCTGCATAATAAGGGCAAAACAGAGATTGCACTTGCTACCCTATAAATAATGAGCCTCAGCACAGAAAGAAGGATCCTTTGGACGAAAAATCACTCACCAAGGGAGAAGGAGAGGCTTGGAAGCTTAGCTAGGGCTTGGCTGTGAGGGGAAGAGGGTTCTTCCCTTTTCCCTTCCTCTCCTTGCTTACATCTCAACCATTCATGCTTCTTTTTGTTGTACCAATGCCATCCTTGTTAGGTTTGGCTAGTTCCTTTTGTATTTAGGGCAAACATTTAATGTAACTTACATTTGGATTGGATTGTATTTAATGTTCATTAATGCTATGCTATTTCATTACACTTTGCTTGAATGCTTTCATCTCTTTCTTAGACTTGGCCAATCTTTGTGAGAGGTTAGAGCTAGGGTTCACAATAGACATATTGGGGCTCTAGTCTTGGAACCAAGTGTGGTGACTTGCTAACATCACCTAGGAATAGGGATGGGTGCTTGCAATCTTATATTGCATCGCTTAATGCTTAACCTAATAAAATGCCACTAAGGAATTAGGGTATGAAAAATGGTTAAAGGGTTAATGTCACTAAGGAATTAGGGCTTAACTATTAATGAATGAGGATGCATGATTGAGTAGGTAGTGTAGATGAATGTTGCAATCAATCCTTGAAGAATGCTAGGAGTGTTGGATGTGGGTTCCCTAGTTACTCTAGGTGGCGTTTGGTACAACCATTATCTTGTGTATAATGCTTTACTTTTATGTTCATGTTTATGTTACATTTAGCTTTCACATTTCCTATGCCTAACACCCTTCTCTTAGTTACCTTTTGTCATCCAACCTTGAGATATGATTTATGATTTAATTGATCAAACAATCCTCGTGGGAACGATATCTGTACTTATCACTTTATTACTTGAGCGACCGGTGCACTTGCCGAGTACGCAACACTAATCAATTTTCAACAAGGACCTAGAAACAAAAATTCCCTTAATCGATCTATTGCAAGGGCCATAGTTTTCTTTTTCTCCCGAATTACATTCATATGAGAATGTTTCATGTTAATTTCTTGGTGAAATCATCATGTAAAACACAAGAATGGGATTGAATTGTGTTTTAAAACTTTTTCTCAAATCCTTTTTGAAAACAGAAGCTTTGTTTGATTGATTAGACAATTTTTTAAAGCTTGTGTGAAGAAGGTGTTACAGAACAACATCATGAAAACCAAAACCATTTTATAGAAAGCAAATCACACCTTAATTTTGAAACACAAGATTAGTAAATCAAATAAATAAATGTAGTATAAAGAACATAAGGAGATTTTTATTTTGATTCACTCCATTAGTAAGATTATGCTAGATTTTTGTAAATCACCAAATTCTACTATCTCTTGATCTCAAGAAACAAGTATTATTTCCTGAGTTAATTTTGGCTTTTGAATCCAAGTAGTTCTACATATGCTTCTTCAAACAAACTCTCCAAGTATTCTTTGAGTTAAAGTGTCTCTGGCTTAAACCAATCACAAAGATATGATTAAGGGTAAAGTCACAATCCTAATCGTCCTATCAAACGGATGTGCAAGTTTAGCTCAAGATTTCTCTATGGAACTAAGGTTACAGAGAGTGTTTTTGAAAGCACAAATACAATGGAAGAGTTCAATAAAACCTCTAACTTGTGCTTCATAAACTTCTGGTATATTTATAGATGAGCATTTGAAATTAGTCATTGTCTCTTTTATCTTCTTCTTGCTTAAATCTTACTTCGTTTGAACTTTTCTGAGAGAAAAAATGGAGGTTGGGTGCATTAAATGTCTTTTACCAATTAGTCATATTAATATGATAAAGCATGTAATTTATCTTATCTTTTTCACATAAGATCTTGTGTTGCAATGAGCATATATCGTTTTGTAACACACTAACATTCTCTTAACTTAATTCGACATACATTTTAATAGATTTGGGGAACACTTTTTTGTTGACATCTTGTTTGAAGTATAACTGCGTTGTCCAAGATCCGGATATATAAGTAGTCAGACATAGGGGTGAGCAAAAAAATTCTAATATCTAAATGTGATCCAATAACTAATCTGATCCAATTCATTTTATTTATTTTTAATGGATCATATTTTTTAACCATATCCATATTTTATATCCATTTATAAATTTGAAACCCACTTTCTTTTTATACAAATTTTAGATTAAAAAAAAAACAAAATCCATCTTTTTCCTGGGAAGCGTTTCCAAAATCCGAAGTCGATAAACTCAAATCCGAAAAATCAAAAACTACGAATTCCTCTCTCACTCTCGCTATTCCTCTCACATACGTGCCCTTGGTTTCCTCTGTCACTCTCGTGAATGTGATTCCTCTCAGGCTCTCACATACAATTGTGCCCCTGTCCTTTGGGTTTTTTCTTTTAAGTAGAAGCAAACAAAATTTGCAGGTACGAATTCTTAAAAAGAATTTGTATCTCTCCTTTTTTTTATATTACAAAAATAATCTCTGGTGTTTGTTTCCAAGCTATAGAAAATGGCGTATTCGTTTTCTCTTTCATGCACTTTCTTTCTTTGATGTGTGTGTTGTATTTGTGATTATATCTGGTTTGTTTTTCCTTTTACTAAGCTTAGACTGATTCTAAAGAAGGAACTAGGTGGGAAAAGATGAAATAGTTGTTGGGAAGTGGGTTTTGGGTTGGACTCTTGCTCGGGTTTGTTGTTGTAATGGATGTTGAGGTATTGGTTATAGACAGTAGTAGCTTTTTGGGTGAACGAAGATATTTCTCACTCAAATGTCAAGGACTAATTTTTTAATTAGGTAATAAAATTCATTTCAAAGATTAACTTTTTTAATAGATTTTTTTCAATATTAATAAATCATAGGAATCGATCGAACTCTTAAGCCAATTTGGATAGAACCACTTTTCAGAACTTTCCAATAAGAATTACTTTCAGTACTTTTCACAAATTTGCAGCTTGAAAATGAATATGCCATTTTCTACAACTTGTTTAGTTTTCAAGGACTTCTTATCCTCTAGCATTTGTATCTCTCCTTTTTTTATATTACAAAAATAATCTGTCCACCATTTTACTTTAAATTCCTAGAATTGTTTAATGCTAGCTATTATTTGAGTTCATTCTATGTTTCTAGCAATCTCTTCATTTTTTATGATTACTTTTGTGTGATGTATGGACCTCCAAATGCACTAACCTTCTTTATAGTTAAAGTAGTCGTAGATTCTCCATAGTAGCATTGAAATATAATGGTACAATTAAATAAAAAAGATTATAGGCCATATGTTTCCCCTCTTGTCTATATTGTTTCAATGTCTGCTAGACAGATTTAAACCATTTAGATTCTTGATTATTGGTTTTAGCTTTAGAGGACCTTTATGGTACATGCCTCATCTAATAAGTAAATCTTTCAGATTTAATAAACTTTTAGACGTTAACTTGTCATCACCATTGATACAGTTCCAAGTAATATATCCTCACCAAAGTGTGATTAAATTAGTTTGTAGTTAATTAAGTTTCTCTACAATCGGGGACCTAAAGTGTCTCCATTGATAACTCTCAAAATCCCAAATATATATCAAGTGGTCTGATCATGCAATTTGAATTGTTGTACATATTTTTTACAGGCTAGTTGAATTCACTACGGCCCATTAACAATTACAATTTTTACTAACATATAAAAATTGAATATTGTGGCAGGAACATTGCAGAAGAAAAGGAGATAGACACTTTGAATTAAAACACAAACACACGTTGTAGCTGAATCAAAGGTGTTTGATTCTTGCTCTGTAGTTCAAAAACACTGTAGAATCTAGAGCCCTTCTTCCAGTGGAAAAATTACTTGAGAAACTTTTAGTATAACTTGTTCCTTCTATATTTCAACTTGACTTTAATATTGTGTCTGACCATATTTGAATGTATCTGCATAAATATTGATACAAATATAAGAATTTTACATTTTATCTATAAAAATATATCATAGTACTAAAATTTATAAAAAAATTTAAGTAGATTTTAATTAGATATAACCAAATTTATATTCACTTAAATAGATTAGATCTTAAATCCAAATTGTTTTTTAAAAAATATGGATATAAATTTAAAATTCAATCCATTTAAGTAGATATAGATTGTATATGAATTGAATATTTAAAAATCCAATCCATGACCACCCCTAGTCAGACAATAGAAGCAAAAATGATATTATATAATATGTTATAAGCTTTAAATTGTATTGTGTGATCATACGAGGATGTACCATCCTCTTTCATTTGTGTTGTAAAAGAAATGCACTATTGCTTTTAACTTAAAAATCTTATACATTGTTTGTTATTGTTCAAAATTAATTGGGGTTATTGATTCGTTCTAAAACCAAACATAAGAAGTTGGTCCACTGTGCAAAAAATAAAAGTAATAGACAACAATTTCTATTAATTTCGTTTTTGGCAAACTTGATGGGTAATCATCAGGTTGATCCAACCTAATATTAATCTAGATAGCTACTCTTTACTGAGGGAATGAAAGGATTTTCTGATATACATTTTTCTTTCATTGGACTTCCAGTTCTAGCATTAACTATTTTACATTATAATTTTTATAATTTATTTTTCTCTCAAATATAATTACCGTCTATATGATAAATACGAGTCCTTATTCTTAAACAAAAATATTTTTAAGATTTGTTTTTAATCTTTCTTAAGGTACGTAATTAATTTTACATTAAGCTTTAATTTTAATTTTATGTATAATTTTATAATTTTTAAATGTTATTTCTCAATTTTAATTTAATTAATAATTTAAAGTTTAATATATTATATCAAATTTAAGATATGTTTCCATTTTTTAAAAAAAATCAAAACTGAATTATGAAATTATCATAATTTAAACAATCCTAATTTGAATTTAAATTTGATACATCATGTCCATAAATTAAAATAAGGCCTCTTTATTTAACAATTTATTTTTGTAATTCCTCTTTAATTTTAAAATCATATATTTTTAATTGATCCTTTTTTAATATAAAAAATCATTCAATATTAAAAATTAAAATATTTATGATTTTCTTTAATTTATTTTATTTATAAATTTTATTTAATTTAAAAATTCTCGACAAGTTCGTTTAAATGAGTTCACTTTATTCAAATCAAATTAGTCGTTATTTAATGTGACTTTAATGCACCTTCTAGGTAAGGGTACCTGTGAAATGTATTGAATTGATTTTAAAGAGAAGAATTTTTATAATCCAATTCAATTTAAAATATTTTAGACTGGATTGATTTCGGATTTAATTTAAATTTAACTATTTATCTCTTTCATTGTATATTCCATTTTCAACATATTTATTTATAATGTGAATTTCAATAGTTTTTTTAAAAGAAATTATGAATAATTAAAAATAATCTTATGTTATAATATAATTTTTTATCATAAATCTAAAATATAATTTATACCTTTAAAAATATTTACTTATTGTGAGAATATATATTTGAGTATAATAATGTTTAAATCATTTTTTTGTTACAAAAATTAATTTAATTGATTCAAATTGTAAATAAATAAATAAAAAGGAAATGTGAATTTGTTAAATCTACTCCTATTTTACAAATATGAATTGAATAAGAGCGTTTTTATGAATTATTTTTCAAAAATATTATTTTTTAAAAAGCTTCTCTGAAATAAGAGTGTATTTAAGAGTTATTATCACTCTCATTCCATATGTCTTATGTTAATCTTATATATTGAGCATTTGATTTTATATTTTAATTTATTTTTACTTTTATACATATTTTTTAATTTTAATTTCAAATTTAATTTGATATAATAACTAGGTTAAAAATATTTCCACAGTCTCAAAACACTTTTTTCTCTAAACCGCGCCAGGGTTTTGGGAAAGAAGCGTGGCAATAAAGTGACGCAAGAGGCCAGCGGTACAATAACCGTCTATAAAAAATTAACAATAGAAGATAATTTAATTTAACTAGTGTCTTGTCTTGAATATTGATCAAGATAAATGCTGGTTTTTATATAATTAAAATTTGTAATAAATAATTTTTTAAATATATAAATTGTATTAAATTAAAATTTATAATAAATAAATATTTTTTTAAAAGGCAAAGGTGAATTTTATGTATATTAGATATCCTGTACAAGGTGTACAGATGAGTTTAAATACATCCAAAAGAATAGATCCCATTAACAAGCCCAAAAAAAGAATGGGATGGTAGAGTGTAAAAAGTTAACTATTTAGAGACAGAAGTGGATTTGTATTCGAGTAAGAAAAAAAAGAGTTGGTGTTAATTTGGCTTCTTCCTATATATATACTAGCACAAGGAGGGAGATTATAAGGCGGAAGACGAGGCTTTAAAGTTTATGTACCTTTTCATCAATGCAGCGAAAATGAACAGAGACATAGAACTTGTTGTTGTCCACCTTGGCTCCAGGAATTGATTTCATTTTCTCAACTAATTGATTTTACACCTGAAAATTGGTACACAGAAAATACTTTATTTACTATAATCTTTAAAATTAAAAAAAATATATTAAGATGAGGAGGCATGTAAAATTGACCAACCTCATCAATCAATCATCGGGAGAAATTCACTGGCAGGTAGTTGAAAATAAGTGGCTCTCCTTAATTTGTAATGCAGATCATAATCAAACTAAAATAAATATTTTTCTTAGAAGCTGTAAAAAACACGGATGGCCTTGTTGTATTGCTTTATAGTTAGTTAAGTTCACTCACTTTGAAGGAAATTAAAACAAAGACATGAACTTAAAAACAAAAATTGTCAGACGACAAGAAAGTGGAAGCCATCACAAAAATATTGCCTCTATATTTACAATACAAGATTCAAAGAATTTAAATGGTTTACCTGAATATAATGGTTAAAAAACCCAGTAATTAACCTCTTGTTTGTTGCCAAGTTAGAAAGACACGTGATTCATTTCCCTTATTGATAACAATATAACCATAATTATCAAATAGCTTTTCTGGACTTTGATAAGAATGAGGGTGACTATTTCTGCAAGAAATTGAATACAAAGCATTGTTTTAAGTTTTAATGATGTATTATGTGTAAGTCATAAACACTAATGCGAAATAGAATAGGATTATAAATACCTTTCGTCATTGCTCCGAGCTTATATTGTTGATTCTGAGTCTTCCAAACTTTTGCTCTCACACATTGATGGTGTATAGCTATGTATGGAGAGTAAGTATTGGGGACCTAAAAGGAGGAAGGCACACTGCTATATATAAAATCCTTGTCATCAAAGGATTCAGTTGTGCACCTACAAAATCTCCTCAAATCTAAGCCAACTTTTAAGTTTGTTTTGCCCAGTGAATGTTGCTATTGGAATAGTTTGTTAGTGGGTAGTTTCAGAACTGAACGTGGACCACACTCAAGATAAAACCAACATTCTCCCATTTGGTCCACATATCCCACTATTTACATAATAAGAAATAAAATACACGAATCATGGCGATAGATCCTCTAATATATGTGAGTATTATCTTCCATGTATCACAATGCATTATATTTCTCAAGCTCATATAACTTAATGAATAAACCCAACGTTTATTCTAGGTCCAAACTTTATTGATGTTTCCAAAATAAATAACTTTAATGCGCATAAACTGAAAGAAAACATCACAATACAGTTTTATTTAAAAATAATATCGTTCTTAC
>PYAF01002033.1:2128694-2145737 GCA_007407185.1 Glycine tomentella | reverse complement strand
AAAAAAAAATCATACTGACTTTAAAGAGAAATTTAAAAAAAAAATTAAAATCATAAAAATTGTTACAACTTCAATATAAAAAAACAATACAACTTTAAAGTTGTAATTTTTTTATAAAAAATAAACTGAATCGTAAACTATTTTATGATTTCACTTAAAAAATAAAAAAAAATTATAAGTCATAACATTATTTATAACTTTCAACTCAAAAATCATAACAAATATTACAACTTATATTTTTGGATATTAATTTGAAATCAATACACAAAAGATAATAAAAAGAAAAAAAAATGTCCTCTTTAATCGTTTCCCCCATTTCATCGTACTTAACAATTCATACAATATTTTTGTTTTATCTACCTTTTCTGCTTCATCATTTATTATATTTCAAGTTTTTCTCTGTTCTCTCTTTCTTTTTCAGTTGTATATTTTATTATACAAATATTGTTTCTCTTTGCAGAATGCTTATAATAGTACCTATGAAACGTAGGACCTTGACTTATGAATTATGATACAGACCACAATAGCCTTTACTCATAGTGTACGTATTTGCATCACAGTAGTTTTGTGACTTTTGTCTTTCCTTAGATCTTCTACTGTTTCATAGTTTCAGGTTTTAATTGCCCTAGTCTTGAGCTTTTCAAGTATTAGAGGGAAAGTTTAGTTGTTTAAGAATCTAAAGATGAAAATGTTAATTTCTTTTTATGTTTAGTGTATTCGTTTTAAGAAAAAAAAATATTGTACTCCTTTAATTTCAAATTAATTAATTGAGAGTAATTCAGTCAAAGAATAATGAATCCAACATTTTAAAAACATTAACGTCTTTAAAAAAGTCTATTAATTATAAATCTTTGAAATTTAAATGTAATTAAACTACTGTGTAGGCTATACCAATTAGGGGAAATATTATCTCGTTATTTAGGTATGGTTTTTGTAAATTTAAATATATATTAATTACATTTTCTTTCATTTCATTTCTTTTTTCTTTTTCTTTCATTTTTTATTATATATTTTTTGTTTTATTTTTTCTATCATATTATGTATTATATTAATTACTTTTTCTTTTTTTTGTTTACCGTCATTATTTTAACACTAAATTGTTACCCCAAGTATCATCACCGACTAGATGTGGTAAAACAGTTAGGACTAGTTAAACTTTTTTATGAAATATTTAAATTTTTTTAGCCAAAATTAATTAAGTTGCAAAAATTTGACTTTTATAAGACTTGAACTTTAGAAATATTTTGGTCTGGCTGGTTATAATCTGCATTCCGGATCAGCCCACAATGGACCAGATAACCCATTTTACCACCTAGATCACCGACCAAAAACTGCAGCCCAGTCTGCCAAAGTATTATCGAAATTCGGTGCCGTGACTAACGCTCCTTTCCCATACCAGCAGTAGCAGTGAACTTTGCTACTACTACTACTAGTAGTATTACTAGTTTTACTTGAAAACAGTGAGCTAGGTAGGTTACCAATTTAAAACTTTTCTTACATCCGAATGCAGTAAAATTAATACAAACAGCGAAACATTGACCAGTGCCCCTGCCTTAATCATCCGATTCCACCGTATTCGATCAAAACCAAATCAAACGTCTCACATTAAGCCATGCACCACACAGCATTAAATTCATCACAACTGCCAACAAGTTAACCAAATCCTGTGTCACATGCAATAATAATCTCCCATACACACATGACAGTGATGACACACAACTTGTGTGTATCTGTGTTCCCACCTCATGCTCTATATAAACCCTACTCTTGCATCGCTTCATTACTCACCAAGCAACTAAGCAAGATATCACATTGCAAAGAAAATACACATTATTAAATTACCAGTCTTTGTTCATTTGTTCCCTTTTGAGTAGTAGTAATGGCTAGCCTCAAGGTTGCATGTGTAGCTGCGGTGATTTGCATGGTTGTGGCACTGAGTGCTGCACCCATGGCACAGGCTACGGTCACGTGCGGGCAGGTCGCCGGCAACGTTGCTCCTTGCCTCAGTTATCTTCAGAGCGGTGGGGCACCGTCAGTTGCCTGCTGCAACGGAGTTACGTCCCTCAGCGGCGCGGCGAAGACCACCGCGGACCGCCAGGCCGCGTGCAATTGCCTGAAAAACCTTGCCAATAGCATGGGTGGAAGGTTGAATGCCAATAACGCAGCCTCTCTCCCAGGCAAATGTGGCGTCAACATACCCTACAAGATCAGCACCTCCACCAACTGCGCCACGTATGTTAAACTCACCACTCCCTCCATATGCTTTAATTTCCTTACACATTTAGTAACTCATAAATTTCACTAAATATATATACTTAAGAGAGAAATGCTAGTTATACTCACCCTAATATATCTTAGCACATTTTTCAATAGAGTAATACTAGTAATCCGGGGTGGATTTTAGTAAAATGAGTTAGTCTTTTATAATGTAATGAACTAAAATTTGACTTTCAAGCTAAAAGAGGTACTTACGTTAAGTATTTCATTATGTTGGGAAAATTATTATTTTCTAATAATGATACTTATAGGAGACATAAAAAGGGTAGAAGAATATTTGCTTTTAGTTTCTTAAAAAAATTCTTTTCTTTTTGTGATGTATTTATAAAAATTGTCGTATGTGATATATAAATTCTATTCCCACAACAAGGGAGAGATCGTAAAAAGATATAATTTTATGGATAATGACCACAATATATAATAGTACATTTTCATAAATGAGAGTTTTTTTTAGAAGCTAAAAATGAACATTTTATTATTTGGAAGGATTAAAAATATACTTAACCACATTTTTAATTATTAGTTAAAATTTATTAAAAATTATAAAAATAAGTAGGTTTATATTTTTTTTACTTGTTGAGTTGCATTTAAAATTTTACATAATAGAAAGTACTTAAGGATAAAAATATGTATTAATTTTAATCGTACTTATAAAATGGTATTCAGAAGTTTTAGAACTAGTATCACAATTCTGTTTAATTTTTTATGCATTCATTCTGTGACTTTATTTTACTTGACGAGAATATATAATTATTTGACCTTGAAATTTCGTGGTTACTAATTTGAGCATATAAAATGGTTTGTGCAATATTAATTGCAGCATCAAGTTCTGAAGGATGGAGCTGGTAAGGAAGAAACGGCATGGCAAATTCTCAGTGGCAGGATTCTATGATATTAGTAATGTAGAATTAACTAATGAAAAATAAAGGGAGGGCGATGAGGGCTCCACTTGTGCGAGTCTCCTCTTAGTGTCGCCGTGTCCCTTAGTTGTATCAGACTTTGATCCAGTTATTATTATGTTATTTTACGTGTTCGCTGAAATTTGTATCAGTTCGTTGTTGCATATAATAATGACATATATAGTGCTGATTGCAAAAAAAAAAAAAAAAATTGTAGTTGTCTTGATGGTTCTTCTCACCTTAGTTTTTGTTTAGCGTTCTAAATCATTTCTCCCCATAGCGTATTGAAATATTACATATATGCATGATCACACCATTCACAAGATTTGGCACAAATACATGTTGACGAAGGAGGATCAGTGTATCACAGTTTTCTGCATTTGTTTTACAACTGAATAGGATCTAAACTACAAAATCACGTTAGTTTATAAGTAAAAAGAATCTCATAAAGTTAAATTTATAAAAATGTGAAATGATAATTACACAACTTACAGTAAGCTTTTAAATTGCAGAAAGAAAAGGATAACATGTATATATCGCGTAGAGTGTCAAATATTTTTAAATTTAAGTGAAACATAAAATGAGTTTAATGTAATACAATGAAAGTATCAGCAAATTAACTTATCATGTATGAGTTTTATGATTAAAGTGTTTTATTAATGTATCATAAGTATTTTGTTAATAATACATTTTCTTAATTTTTTAAAGGTTACATTTTGTTAATATTAATAAGATAGTTAACTAAAATTATTGTCAAAATTAAGTAATTTAGTATCAAATTGGAGGTCTCGACAACATGTTATAAATAATGTCTGATTTTAATATATTTTTAGATATCTTTTTTGCTGAAATTATTACTATATTCATAAATAAAATAAACAAGTTTGAAGTATAAATTAAATTATAATATTATTTATTTAACTATTAAAATAATTATTCTATATTTTTAATAATTATAAACAATAAAATATAAAATAATTATATAATTAACAATTACACGTAATATATATAATAATAAAATTATATAAATATATAATAATATTATTAATAATTATAAAAATATACCTAGCGGAACGGGTAGCATATAGGAAGTGACATACATGATCCTGCCCTTGACCAAAGTCAAACTAGACTTTTCCCATTAAACTCAGCGAAATCGGGTTCGATTTTTATTGTCGTATGCTATTTATATTTCCATTATGCATGTCTTTTATACAAATCAATTTACATTATATTTTTAACTTGTAAAAGTTGATTTATCTACATTTTTTAAGATTTTGAATTTTAAGTATCATGAGAAACAGTTGAAACAAAATTTGAGTTGAATTTTAGTTTTTGGCATTTAATTAAGTCTAAACTAATTACTTAAAGTAAATACAATTTGATTAGATAAAAGAATATTTATTAAATTAATTAAGTCGAAAGGTTCGTAAGCAACAGAAAAAAAAAGTTTATATTAACAACAATTAAAAAGTTCTAAAATAATAAAACAGTGTAATTTATCCAAGTAATTTAAATTTTAAAGTGATTTAATCTATCCTATGATTTAAGATAATAAATAAGAAATAATATTTTTTTGCCTAAAATTAATTTTAGACACTTAATTTTACACCAGGAAGATAAAAGCAATTACAAAGAAACTATTGCGGAGAAAGGTGATTGGAATCTTGGTCTATGGGCTATGGTGGCGGAGATGGGTATGTAGTAGGCCATTATTTGTGTGGGAGGAGGAAATTATACTAGCTGGACGGTCTCTTTAATAATAACAAATAATGATACATAAATACTCATATAAAAATATCTATTTCGACATTTTTTTTTATTAAATCATATTAACTATTATATTTATACTTTTCTTTTTCTTTCAAGATGTCTATTAGCATAAGGTGTCAAAAATCTTTATCCTTAATAATAAGCTCTCTTAATTTATCTGAAGATAGGAAGGGTATATGGAAATGAAAGGAAGACAACTCAAAATTGTTTACTGTGAAATCAACTGATTGTTTTTTGCAGGAATCAATTGATCTAGCCATCTAGGAGTAGCGATTTTTAAAAATTTATGGAAATGCCAAGCACCTATATATAGGAGTTGTGGCATTCTTTTGGCAGGTTATGTTAGAGATTAGATAGGATCCCTTTTCGGGTAAAACTTGCCTATAGAGGGGTGTCATACAAGGACCACATGATATCGTGTGTTTTTCGTTTTAATCAACCCGAGGATTGTAGTCACTTGTACTCTAACACACATGCATATTTATTTATTACGCACATTTCTTTATTATTCATAATGATGAGAAAATACATAACCGAAGAAAAATGTAACACCATAGAAAAATAAAATCAAAATCTTGTTTAATGTGGTTGAGGCTTTATTTTTACATTCACAATTTTTTATTTTGTTAACCTAGAACTCTCATCCTTACATTCATAAGCTCATATTTTCTAGATAAACTTGTAAATCCTTCCTTCACATGATTCCTATCTCTCACTTAAGATGGGATGGTGGCACTCCCTCTTTAGGTTCGATAATTATTCTTATCTCAAAAACCTTAATGTATAAATCTAACATCTTAATCTCAAATGAGGAAACAAATTTCTAATTTAAAATAGTTTCTTTAAATCTAAACAAATCATAAAGATAAGATAATATCATTTTAAATCTAAACAATATCATAGAGATTTGAAATTATGAATTTGAATTGTATCTCAAGAATCCCTTCCTCGATTAAAATTTTCCAATTTTATCTTCAATCACCATGAAGCTCTGCAAGCTCGTGCTCCACACAAAGTTTGGTATGTTTCTCACTTTTCTCTCTATCTATGAATATTGGATTGGTCTCGACTTTCAATCCTATTAGCTACTACCATTGGAACACAAAACTTGACTTTCACATCATCAAGAAGACTTTTGACACAAGAATCTCACATAGATCCACCACCAACTTTCTCAAACTTGTTCAATACCCTTATTTTCTTTAGTCACCAGGTCATAGGATCAACTAGACTCTGACATCACTATTGGGGTAAACCACATACATCTTTGTATTGCTCGATCATGTGAGTTTGGTGGAAAATTCCACTTGCTTTTCTCATTGATTGGTCAATAATTAAAGGCTTAAATATATTGAAGTTCCCTGAAATATACTCAAATTTTGCAACTGATTCCTGAAAAAAAATTCTTCTAGTTGGATCTCTAAAACTTCAAAAGTTTTATAGAAGATCCCTATCGTTAGTCTTCGTACAAAATGTGATGACGTGTTCGTTAGTTGGACACTTCAGCGATACATGTGCGAAGCCACATCAGAGGTATCTATGACATGGCGTAACACCTAAATTTTTTTATTTTTATATTTAATTTAATTTAATAAACTAATTTATTAAAAAAGAAAATAAAGTTAAAGTGACTTGAAATGCATCGAATGGGTGTTATTTTGAAGTTGAGAGAGATCTGTTACACGTCTCCTTCTTTTTTTGTTCATGTAGCGCTACTTCTAAAAGTGACCTAAAACCCATCTAAGGTTTTCTTTCGATTGCGAGTGTGGGGGAATCAATTGTTGTCGTGGAAGGGTGGGCTTCCTGACTTGTGGGTGTAGACGTCGAGAGCTTTCTGCTTTGGACGTCAACAATGTAGTTCACGTGTTTTCTACGGTTCTTGGTTGAAGGGAGTTTGAAGACAGTTTGATGAAAGTGAGAGAAGACAACAATGTGGTCCCAAAAAAAAGTGCTCCATATAGGTAATCATTCATTATTCTTTAATGCTTTTGATGTAGCTTTAGGGTTTTTCATTTGCCTTTGTGCTTGTCCTTTTCGCCATGTGCAATTGTACATGGTGGGACTGTTAAGTGGATTAAAAAAACCATTTTTTAATTTTTAATTTTATTTTTTGGACTATTTGTCATAAATGGTATTTTCTATCAAGGTGCATATGGTCCATCCTATTTGGAATTATGTTGGTGGAGATGTCAAGTTGTTGGGTGACATAGATGTTGACAAATGGTCATATTTTGAGTTTGTGGGGATTTTGAAGGAAGATGTGAAATTGAAAGAATGTGAGGTGTGTTTAAGTTGTGGTGGAAAAGGGGGGTGATGATGAGACCAAAGAGTTTTCCTTGGATATCCATGTTGTGGAGTTGTACCACAACTATGTGAGCACTAAAAGTGTATGTGGAGGTGTTGAATGATGGTGGGAATGAAGATGCTTCTGAATCTAATGAAGGTGATAGTGGTTCTGAATTTGAGGAAGAAAGGGAGGTTTTTTAGGACAGTGAGAGAACAGTTGGTGTTAATGATGAGTTTGGGAGTGATGATGAACTATTGGTGAACCTTATAAAAATAAGCTACCTCGGATTGAGGATTCTACAACTCGACCTAGTGGTGATGTGGGGAGTATTGTAGTAGATGGAGAATTGAGTGAGGGGTATGATATTGAAGAACTTGACTGTGCTAGATCTAAATTAGATGATGGCAACAAACACAAGTTTGAAAGATTCAAAATAGAGGAGTTGAACAAAGATTTTAAGTTCACAAATGGTATGAATTTTTGTAGTATTAAAGAGTTTAAAGAAGCAATTGTGGAGCATTCAATATTAAATGGGAAATAGGTTAGTTTTAAACCAAATGACCTGGTCAGGGCAAGAGCTAAATGCATAGATAAGTGTGGTTTTGAAATTTTATGTAGCAAGGTTGGGATGAGAACCACTTACAAGATTAAGACATGCAGACCCAAACATAACCGTGGAAGGGCCTTTAAAACCAAAAATGCTACGTCCAAATAGGTCTCCAAGGTTGCTCCAGAGAATCTGAGGACCAAAAATGATGTGAAACTGGCACAAATTATGGATGACGTGAGATTCAAGTATGGTATTGGGATATCTTTGGCTATTGATTGGAAGGCCATTATGATTGCTAGAACAATATTGAATGGGGATGCTGTTAGACAGTATTCTTTGTTGGAGGCATATGGTGAGGAGCTAAAGCGTGTATGTAAAGGTAATAGCTACAAATTGATACTGGAGAAACCACAAGGGCTATTGCTACCAAGGTTTGGGAGCTTTATATGTGTCTACAAGTAAGCAAAATGTCCTTCAAGAAAGCCTGTAGACCAATAATAGGTCTTGATGGGTATCATTTAAAGAGTAAGTATGGGGGTCAGTTCCCAATGATTAGTATCTTCCACTAGCATTTGTTGTGGTTGCAAATGAAACAAAGGATTTGTGGAAGTGATTTTTGGAGTTGCTAGTGCAAGATATTGGAGAAATTGACATCACAAATGAATTTTCATTAGTGATTAGCAAAAAAAAATGTTTTTTGTGTATTAGGTCCATATAACTCTTTATTGCAAGGTTCTTATAACTTTCAATGTTTTGTGTAAAGTCCCTATAACTCTTTATACATTTGTTTGCAAAGATTGGTGCAGACTTTAAGAGCAATGAGAGCTGGTGATGAAAATCGATTATGCTTGAGACATTTGTATCAAAATTTCAAGAAAAAGTTTGGTGGAGGCATACATCTGATAGACCTAATGATAGGGGCAACTAAAGCTACATTTAAGGAGGTGTGGGAAGACAAAATGTTGCAACTAAAGAAGATCAAACAAGATGCTTATGAATGCCTAATGAAAACTGTTGACACAAATGCTTGGTGTAAGCATGCCTTTTCTCACTATCCTAAATGTGACCTGTTGATGAATAATTTAAGTGAGGCATTTAATAGTACTATATTTGTGGCTAGGGAGAAGCCAATAATAACACTGTTTGAGTGGATTCGATCATACTTAATGGCTAGGTTGTAACACAGAAGTGTAAATTAGAAAAAATATGTTAGGGAAATCATGCCTAAACCAAAGAAGAGATTAGAAAGGGAAATAGAACATGCTTGTAACTGGACAACTGTGTAATCTGCACACAAAATAGTTGAGGTCCCTTATGCTTTGAATGGTGAAAAATTTGTTGTAAAATTGATTGATAGGACTTGTACTTGTAACTTTTGGGCTATAGTTGGTGTTCTATGCCGTCATGTAGTGGTTGTCGTAAGGTATGCTAGTGTAAAACCAGAGTCATTTGTCCATGAGTATTATAGTAGGAAGTTTTTATGACATTTGTTATTCAAATGAGATCTATACTATTAACGGTCAAAGAATGTGGAAGGGTTCAAGGAATCATGCTAGTGTTTTACCTCCCGAGTATAAAAAAGGCTCGAGTAGGCCAAAAAAACTTAGAAGCAGGGAACCAGATGAGGAGTCCAACCCCACCAAACTTAGGAGAAAACTACCAAATATCAATGTAGTAGGTGTGGGGAATCAAGCCACAATTCTCGGGGGTGTCCTTTACCTCCTCCTGTAGTCGAGGAACCACCTGTTTCAAATGATGGGGCAACTGCAGATGCAAGCACAACTGTTATAGGAACCAAGTTGATGGGAACCAAGATGCTACTTCTGCCAACCAAGGTCCTTTCGTTCAATCGTAGGCATTTGAAAATGAACCTTCTGCCAATGTCGAAAAAACTCATGTAATGTTTCCTTATTCCTTCCAAAGTTGTTATCCATAACTTGTTAATTTTAAATTGCCATTTGCTAAAATTTTATCATCTTCTTTATGTGTCAAGCAAATAATAAGAGAAAACATGGGACAACATCAAAGCATGATAAGGGGAAAATCTTCCAACCCCTAGTAAGGCTTCAACAACATCAAATGGTAATAAGGAAAAAATACAAACTTCTACAACAACACCAAAGACCAGGAAGCAAATGACCCTAACTACTGTCTAAAAAACTTCTACTTGTAACCAAAAATATCCAACTGCACCAACCAATAGAAAGACTAACTCAACACCATTAACTAACTCAACACCATCACCATCTATATCTACGTGAACACCAAGCCCCAACAAGCTTCGACCACCATCATCAACCATTTTTGGAGAAGGACCAAAACCTAGGAAGCAAATGAGACGACCTGTTCATAATGTATTTCCTAGGAAAATGTGTAAGTTGTTTGTAGAGACATCTACTTCTACAGGCCCAAGAGCCATAGAAAGTCCGAAAGATTGTCAAAGATGTATAAGGTCAAACTGTGTGTGAGGTCATGGAGAGGAAAGTCATGCAATCAACAAGGTTGACTGAATTATGTGATAGATTGGTGTTCCCAAAGCGTGCAACATCTGATCATAACGTATTATGCATATTGATGACTATTAGATTTGTCCTGTGTGGGTCAAAATCCACCTGATACACTAAAAAATGTTATGCTTTTTTGTAGGGTGAAACCAACAAGGAGGATGTTAAAGTTCATCTCAAAGCCCAAGCTTTTAAGCCTTCTAGACCAATCACTAGGGGCTCTACCATAAGACTAAAACTATCTCAAGAAGTCACCAACAATCCAAAGAAGTCACCATGGAAGATTTAGTTTGTTAATGTGTATTATTTAATCCCAACTTTATGTATGTAAAGTTCCTTTGAGACACTGTATTAAGTCCCAAGTTTATGTATGTAAAATGCCTTTGAGACACTATTTTTTGAGACATCGTATTTAGTCCCAAGTTTATGTATGTAAAGTTCCTCTTAGTCACTACTTTATTTTATGGGTTTTGTCTCCTGTTAATGATCATGTAATGAACAACTATATGATTTATGAATATTCCATTTATTACGGTTTAAGACAATTCTAAATGTTAATGTCATTTTACTTTACAAATACTGCCAAAATGTTAGGGACCAATTAACCATCACATTTTATAGGGACTTAGCACAAATTTTTATGGGGACCTATAGCAAAATTATCAATTTCATAGGGAGCAAAAAACAAAAAGATTCAAATTTTATTAGGATTTAAAACATAAACATCATATTACATAGGGACCAAATGGACCACATACATGATTCACATAATTCTACTTCCACCAGCATGTCATTACAATTGTTGATGCTTAACTATAGAACACCATTTCACTGCAAATGCA
The DNA here is from genome assembly GCA_007407185.1 of Glycine tomentella. Lineage (NCBI taxonomy): Eukaryota > Viridiplantae > Streptophyta > Magnoliopsida > Fabales > Fabaceae > Glycine > Glycine tomentella. Next base: position 2,134,605 of record PYAF01002033.1, on the reverse strand, counting down.
ATGGTAACAACACTTGATAAACCCCAAAGGAACACTACAATGCATCCTAAAACCTTGATCATCTTTTGTTTAGTGTTAATCTTAGTATGTAGCTTTGCAATTTTTTTTCCTTAGATTAGCAACAACTTCAGAATTTGCTTGAGATTGATCTTCTTCTTTAACCGACATCTTCTTCAACTCGATGATTTGTTTCTCATACAAACAAATTCTTTCTTCATTTGTTACAACCTTCAACTTCAACTCCTCCATTTGTGCAAAAAATGATTCACATCCACATTACTTCCACAACCCACATTGCCCACATTACTTCCAGTGCCACCATTATTACTTTCAGAGTCTTGGTTCAATGATTTCTTCAAATCATCATCCCAAATCCAAAATCTACAATTCTTAACTTCTTGCAATCACAAACAAAAGGAATTTAAAACCATAAAACAAAACACAACACCAACCCAACCATGTTTCAATAAGGAGCATAAATTCTTACATTCCACTCAACACATCTCCAAAATAAATTTTTGGATGCTTGTTGGTTCGCGATAGTAGTTGAATCGTCAACTTCTCGCAAAGGCAACAAACAACACTATCAGACTCAATCGACAAAGATGAAGCTCCAACCGATGCCATCCACGATGAACACAAATACTAAGAACCCTACTCGATCCTCGTCAAACCTCCACGAGCCACCACCAAATAAGATTCTCTCTTGTCAACAACTCAATCTTCGTTATTCTCCTCATCCTCGTCCCAGATAGTCGACCTAATAAAAAAACCAAACAATAAAAAATGACAATGTATCAAAATTTCCTTTTTAAATAGTGTTTGGATGAAGTCATCATATGACGTGTACCACCCTCTGACATGATTTTATACGTGTATAGCTGACATGTTCAACTAACAGATATGTTATCATGTTTTGGACAGAAATTAACGGTAGGAATCTCCCAAAAAAAATTTGAAGTTTCAAGGACCCAACGAGAAACAATTTTTTTTTCAAGAATCAATTGTGAAATTCAAATATATTTTTAAAATATCTAACTTATTTATACCATAACTATATTACATGTATAAATGAAATTGGACTTGGCCCAATAACACAAAACATGCAAAATACATATAATTTAATGTAACACTTCCACTCAAGTTAAATCATATGCACCAAACTTGTTTATAATCAATCCTAAAACCCCCTCATAGACTTAGTAGGCATTGGAATTTACAAAATCGGTCATGATGTCATTGGTTAAGATATTCTCTCTAATGAAATGATAATTTATTTTAATATGACTGCTCCTTTCATAAAAAGGTGGGTCGGAGACAATGTGCAAAGCAACCTGAATATCACAAATTAAATAAGAGTTAATCAATAATCAATGTTTATGTCGTTTGAGGGCAGTAAAAAGGTAGAGAAAACATTGACCTGCTGTGACCATGCCTTAATCACCCGAATCAACCGTATCAGCTGACACCAAATCAAAGTCTCACATTAAGCCATGAATTATCAAAGTTTAAATTTTATGAAAACTTAAGTTAAGGGTAACTATAGAGACTAAAAACATCTTTAAAATGATATAGAGACAACACTACCGTTTGATAATTAACTTACATTGTTGTTACTGTGTTACATGTCACAACTTTTCTCTTAGGGCATGTACAGTAAATACAAAGAGCAAAACATTGACCAATGACCATACATTAATCATCCGACTCAACCGTATTGGCTCGCACCAAATCAATTGTCTCACATTAAGCCAGGTGCCCAACGATTAGATCATGTACCACACAGCATTAACTTCATCACAACCACCAACAATCCAAATCCTGCCACATGCCCTCTCCCATACGATATTCATATTACATCTCAACTTTAGGGTGTGTAGACGGATGGATTCTCGTATAATTTTTAAATGGACTCTCATATAATTTTTTTTAAAAAAAAACTTTTCTTTTTTTTTTTAAAAAAAAAGAAACAAAAGTACTATAGAAGAAAGTAAAATACGATCATAATTATCTAAATATAAATAATATAAATCTTGTAGAAAAACACCAGCCACATACATACTGTGAATGAATCATATCACGTAAACAATAGTGCAAGAAACTAGACATTTTTGTATTAATTTTCATTAACCTTACTTAAATTAACATCCTACTTGGATTGTGAAGCATTGAACATTCAACGAAACTGGTGGTTAGTAAGACCCAAAAGAAAATGAACATATGATAATATTTATTGCTGCATACACACCACTTGTGTGTATGTGTTGCCTCCCACCTACGTTATTACTCCAATCTCATGTTCCATATAAACCCTAACCTCACAACACTTTACTCACCAAGTAATAAGCAAGAAACTCCAAAGCAAGAAAGAAGAAAATTCACGTTATATTGTTAGTTTTGCCATTTCTTTCTTTCTTTTGAGTAGTAATGGCTAGCCTTAAGGTTGCATTTGTGGTTGTGGTGCTGTGCATGATTGTGGTGAGTGCACCCATGGCAAATGCTAGGATCAACTGTGGGCGTGTCGCGGCCGCGGTGTCTCCATGCCTCGGCTATCTTCGGAGGGGTGGAAGACCTCAGGCGAGGTGCTGCAACGGAGTGAGGAACCTGCACGCCCTGGCCAAGACCACTGCTGACCGCAGGACGGCGTGCAATTGCCTGAAAACCTTTGCAAGAGGTCTTGGTAGGAGTGTCAATGCCAACAATGCAGCTGCACTCCCACGAAAATGTAGAGTCAACATCCCCTACAAGATCAGCATCTCCACCAACTGCAACACGTATGTGAAACTCACTACTCACTCCATATGCTTTCAGTTCCTCATACATTTTCATTCAGTAACTCCTCACAGCAATTTCACTAGAGAGCAATGATACACAAAAGCATCATTTATTACACTAATACCTAAAGTGCAATACTCACACTAAATAATATATATATATATATATATATATATATATATATATATCCTAACATTGGTAAAGAGAGTAGTAATGTTTACCAACGGGATTAAGTCTAGTGGTAAAGAGTGACTGGTTCAATGATAAAAGAGATCTAAAATAAATTAAAAAGAAAAAATTACAAAATTACTTTAAGAGAGAGAATTGTATGTTGGACTTTTTTTTATTAATATATGTGATTTTTTGTCAATATATATGATATTTATACTTTATAAAAACTAATAAATATTTTTTTGTCGGTGAGTCTAAAATATAAGTTTTAACTGCCTTATTCTTAAATTGATCCTATTCCATTAAAGAAAGTTTCCACATATCTAACCATAACTTAAACATGATTGACATTGAAAGGAAATATATACCATGGGAAACTAAAAAAAAAGAGTAATGTTTGATTTTAGATTCTTAAAAATAAATGGTTTCTTTTAATTTTCTATTTATGAAAATTTGTCATATATGATATATGAATTCTAAAGAGATCTACCAAAGATCATATATTTATTTTTTGGAAAGATAAGGACCACAAATAATACATTTACATAAATGAAAAGCAGCAAATGGCAATTTATTTTTTGAGGAACTAAAAAGGAACATTGTATTATTTGAAAGGACTAAAAGTATATTTAACTCCATTTTTAATTATTAGTTAAAATTTAACCTTTAGTGTACCGAGTCTTCTTTATAATTTTACATAATAAAAAAATATTTTTAAGAAAAGAAAAAGAGGTTAAAAATATGTATTAACTTTAATCTTACTTAAATGGTGTTCAGAAGTTTAATTAAGAACTAGCTAGTGTCACAAGTTTGTCTAATTTGTTATGCATTCATTTTGCAACTTTATTTTACTTGAAGAGCATATAGATGGTTATTTTAGTCTGAAAACTTGTAGTTATTTGAGTTGATTTATTAAATGGTTGAGCAATATTGCAGCATCAGGTAAGGATGGATGATGGATCTCAGGATCTTGTACAAGGAAGAAACAGCAGGGCAATTTTTCACTCGAAGGATACAATATATGATAATAGTGCTGCTGAATTAACTAATGAAAATAAAGGGAGGTTGATGAGGGCCCCACTTGTGCGAGTCTCCCCTTGATCTCTGTGTGTCTCTTAGTTGTTTCCGACTTAATTTAGTCCAGTTATTATGTTATTAATGTAAGTGTTCGCTGAAATTTGTTTCATTTGGTTGTTGCATGTAATAATGACATATATATTGTGCTGTAATTCCTTGCTACTTACTAGTTTACATTTGAAAAATTTCGCAGTTGTCTTAATGATTCTCCTCACCTTAATTCCAAATCATTTCCCTGCATATATAGAGTATTATTGGAATCATCAGCTATTCAAATAAAATTCTTCTAGACATATATAGTTGACACAAATACATAGTGTATAAATATTTATTTTATATAATTAAAATTTACAATAAATAAATAGTTTTAATTATATAAATTATATTATAAATATTATAATCAAAATTGTTATAAATAAATATCGTTAAATATATAAATTATATTTTAGATTTATGATAAATAATACTATGGTACAAGAATATTACTTTTAACTATTGATACTTTTTTATAAGGAAATCAAATTTAATTAAGAAAAAGGATGGAAATGATAGATCAAAAACTAAAAGAAAAATCTTAGGAATACTCTCACCGAAGAAAATTTTCTAAAAATACTTTTTCGCATAAAAATAATTTATAATATTACTTTGACTTACCAGTTAATTAAAAATATAAAGAATTTTTTTAAAAACATACTTTTAATATATAAGTAAAAAGTTCTAAGGTAAAAGTTCAACATGATTAAACCACATAAAGCGCATGGATCAACTAATGCAAATTTATTTTAACTTAATTAACTCGTAATTTCAAATCCAAGTCTTAGGCATATAATTATATTAAATATTGCAAGAATTAAATTTTTTATAATTAATATTCTTATTTGACTCAAATAAAAAAAATTCTATAAAAAATATCAAAAAATAGAGAGAAAAAATCAACATGATCAAGAGATTATACAATTAGTCGTATAATGTATTAAATTGACTAAATAAATGTTATAAGCAAAATATTATACATGGACATATTTGATGAGAGTTTTTCTTTTTATCCGTAAAATATTAGATGTATAATATATATGGGTACAAGGAATACCCGACCCTTGTACATATCACAACCAGAGTATAGGAATGTTCACTTCCGCCTACCCCTATAGATGGTTACAAAGTATTTAAGTTATCTTGCCACCACATACAAGGCAACAACCGTCCAAAAATGTTGCTCCTGTATATACATTGTAATAAGTCTATAATTCTAATATCTAAACCCAAGGGTGAACGTGCCTATACCGAGACACATTCAACCAACCAAAACATATCGGATTCAACAAAATCCACCTACCCCCAGATGAACTTTGCACACAATAAATGAATTTTGAAGTTCATGTGTATTAAATGATCCCATGCAAAGTCTATAATTTCGTCATGTTACTTTCATCCCACCCACAAAACTCCACAATCTAAACCTCCAGTACCATTGAAGCATCAATCTGATCCAAATTTAAGAATAATTACTCAGTGAGGTGAATGTGACACATCAAATGATTCTTATCAAACTCGAACTCTCGGAAGCTATGTAGCACCGACACCGACACGCGACACGTGACACGACACGACTCGACTCTCCGACACGTAAATCTTAAAAAATTATACTTTTCGACACGTTGGGACACGTTTTAATATTAAATAATATTTTTAATTTATATAGTGTATATTTCATTTAATATTCAATAATTTAACAAAAAATTAAACTAAATTAATAATACTCATCAATATAACCGAAAAAAATTCAAATAGACTACATTTCAATATTTGAAAAACAATATTCAGTCCCATACATACATATATTTAATGAGTAATTAGTATAAAAGACATAAAAAATTACAGAATTATT
>PYAF01002033.1:2104000-2115266 GCA_007407185.1 Glycine tomentella | reverse complement strand
GAAACGGCAGGGAAATTTTTCAGTCGATATAACATAATGTTGTAGAATTTATATTAATGAAAAAGGGAGGGCTGTGACTTAAAGGGCTCACTTCTGTGAGTCTCTTCTTGGTATCAGCTTGTCCCTTAGTTGTACTTTGGCCCAATCATGTTATTGTGTTTGCTGAAATTTGTCTCCGCAGGTTGTTGCATGTAATAATATATGTAATTCTCTGCTGCTTTACTTATTTGACAATTAATATTTACACCTCCCCTTAGTAAATATCTTTTCCTCTTTTGTTCTTGTCAAATAATCCCTTGTATGTTGACAAAGTAGTATTGAGGGTCTCTTTTGGTGTAAGTTTTTCTAGAAGTATTTCTATGAAAAGAAAATAAGAGAAAAAATAAATAAGTTTTTCTATAAACTAAAATTAGCTTCCCATTAGATAATTTGTAAAAGTTCTCTCATATAACTTTTCTAAAATATGAAAAAACACTATAAATAAACTAATGAGTAACTAATTTTAATTTATGGAAAAGTTTATTTCTTTTTTTTTCTTATTTTATTTTCTTATTAGTATTTTTAAAGAAGTTTAGCCAAATAGCTGAACCTTTTCCATTTGTACTTCTAGCTTCTGGCCATGGAAACATCGTATCGAGAAATCATTCGGAGCCCCAGAATTGTTTACTTTGTAGGAAATCATATACTCACGTTGCTGGCAGTTTGAATATAGAAAAAAGCATTACATGAGAGAAATACTAGCGACAATATTCCGATAGGCACCAAGTTTTATCCTATCACTACTAAAATCTACCATTAAAACTATAAAGAGAAACTAATAAAATAAACTTCATTTTTAATTTCTTGGTTGATGATAATAGTTAAATGAGGAATACAATATTTAACCTAATGGTTTCTAATAACAATCATACAAGTGTCCTCATCCAACTTTAAAAAATATAAAATTAAATTAAATAATATAAAAAAGGATAATATATATCTAAGTCATCTAATATCTAAAGTATCTATTTGGTCTCTAGTACCATTCATATTATTAACGTCAGTTCACTTGTACCTTAACAAATTAGGCTTGGCCTTTTTTTGTGGTTGATGAAAATGGAATCATGGATGGATTGGACCAACAAAAAAACGTGATTGAGGTTGGTGGGTGGGGGGTGTCACGTTAAGTGTGGACCTGTGACAAGTTGGGCTTTGAAGGTGACGTAGGGGATGCTTTTGCGGGATTTGCTTCCTACACCATATCAAATTCTAATACACCCAGCATAAACAATGCATTTTCAAAAATACCTTTCGTTATAAGCTTATGGGTTTCATATGGATTACAATATGTAACCTAACCTTACGAATTGTCCGTAAGTTAAACTATATTTTATGAAATAATTTAAAATAATGGCACATGCAGGTCTCAAACTTACGACCTTGGCATTATTAATGCGACGCTCCAACTAACTAAGCTAATTGGTCAATTATGTTAAAAAATAATTAATATTAATACATATAATACTAAATTTTTTAACTGATATTTAATACACATATAAGTTTACATAATAAATTTTATAACAATTAATTTTAATCTAATAATTAAAGTATTTTTTTACATATAAAAGTCATAGTTTTAAATAAAAATTTGCGAGTTTAATAAAAATATTAGACCTGTAAAATAAAGTTAAAACTATATATGTATTTATAGGTTTAAAAAATTTATTTGTATTTACAGGTCTAAAATTTTTTATTAAACCCGTAAATTTTTATTTAAAACTATCACATCAACATCATCAACAACACCTTTAACCCAAGTTAATTAGGGTCGGTGGTAGTTGAACCCAATGATAAATCGTAAAAGAGATATAAAAAGAAAGGGAGAGGGGAAGAAAAAAGTTGAAATAAGACAAAGGAGAGAAAAATGGGTGAAAGGAAGAAGGGAGAAAAGAAGAAGAAAATAACTAAAACAAGGGAATGACTGGAACATAGAACTACTAATAGGTTTAATCCTCCACCAAGCTTATAGCTTTTCTCCACTCCGTCCAAAGACATATCGTCCGCCAATCTATATCTCACTCCATTAGATCTTGTTTAACTACATTTTTCCAGGTAAGTTTCAGTTGACCTCTACCTCTCTTTGTGTAGAGTTCTTGGTAATAAACTCTTATTCTTACGGGAGCATCCAGTGGTCGTTTCATAACATGCCCAAACCACCTCAATCTATGCTCCCTCATCTTTTCACATATCGGTACCACTGATACCTTTCTTCGAATATCCTCATTTCTTATCTTATTCATCTTCGTATATCCACACATCCACCTTAACATCCTCATTTCTGCTACCCCTATTTTATGTTCATGTTGCCTATGTGCTGACCAGCATTCCGCTCCATATAGCATTCCTGGTCTTACAGTTGTTCTATAGAATTTTTATTTTAGTTTAAGGGGAATTTTGCGGTCACACAAAAATTCCAATGTACTCCGCCATTTCATCCACCCTGCTTTTATTTAAAATTATGATTTTTATTTAAATCTATGATTTTTATATGTAAAAAAATACTTTAATTATTATATTAAAATTAATTCTTACAAAATTTATTATGTAAACTTATATGTGTATTAAATATACATTAAAAAATTCAGTGTTATATGTAGCAATATTAATTATTTTTAACATAATTGTTCTATTAGCTTTAAATTATTTCGTAAAATATATTTTAACTTATGAATTGGACAATCCGTATGGTCCATACAGATTGCAAATCCGTAAGATTTTTACTAGAATTTGATGATGGCATTGAGATGGAGGTCTTTCATGGTGGTGGAGTTGTTTGGGAGGTGAGTAAGTTAATCAAAACATCATTTGATAAGCAGCCAATTCTATCATATCATTACTTCTAAAATCTACCATTCAAATTACAAACAAAAGCTAATAAAACAAATTTCATTTTTTTTATTGATGCTTCCATATAGTACAAATTTTATTATATAATAAACCTAATAAATGATAATATACATGTGTTATCATATAATATTTTAGAAATTTAAATAAAAGTAAATATTAGCAAAAGAGTAATATCTAAATATACAAATCTAATTCTTAAGTCATCTATTTGGTCCTCTTAAGTTCATTTTATCATTGTCGAATTCACTTGAACTTTGTCTTAAGGTCCTTAAATAAATGAACTTAGCTGGGGCTTTTTTTTTTTTTTGGATGGATGAATAAAAAATGGACATTGAAGGTCCTTGCAATCTCATATTGTGGTTCAATGTTATGAAATTCAGTTCAATCATTGATCTGGTTGAGGTTGGTTAGTGGTTCAACCGATGGACCAGTAATTGGTCCAGTTTGACCTGGTATATATTAAAAAATTCAAAGTTATATATATTATAAGTATATAACTAAAATTATTTGATTAAGAAAAGTTTATTCATACTCCAAAATCCAAAATAACAATTGAAATATTAAAGTTGATAACTCAAGTCCACAAATAATAATTCAATAACACAAATTACACAAGTCCATGAATAAGTTTTGAAATGAAAACACAAATAGCATCAACATGATAACATCCATAATTTATATCCAAGGAGCCAATGTTGGGTCAACTTCAAGTAATCCTTCTCCATCAAAAGAATGAGACTCTTCACCAATATTGCTTTCATTTGGATTAACATCTTCCATAGTGTTGTTTGGTGCTTGTGGCACATCATCATCGTCATCTTTGTCCAGATTTAATTTATCTATGGCAAGATCATTATAGATTCAAATTAGCAATTAACATAAGTACATAAGTGATACCTAATAAATACCAATGTTATTAAGGAATATATCAATATTATTTGAAGTTGATTGGATGAACATGTTTGCAATAAAATTACGTAAAGCCTCCACCTCTTCTCGAGTTAAGAATGGTGGTGACTCCTCCAACACCCAATTAGAATGGTCATCAAGGGTTTCCAAATTGATTGGGTCATATTTTGTTGCCTTAGTCGATTCCTAAATTGATCAAAATGCTCATATATCAACAATAAAAAAAAATCCAAGCAAAATAGGTAAACAATCAAAGCATAATCAATATAATAATACCTTTGTTATAAACAAGGTCATTAAGCTTTTGATGCTCTAGTCTATTCCTTCTTTTTGAATGGATGTGTTCAAATACACTCCAATTTCTTTCACAATCCGAAGCACAACAAGTTTGGCTAAAACACAAATAGTCAATTTTTGCAATTGTGGAGCACGACTACATCCATAACAATCACACCGTCACCATTGATCTAGAATAAAACATATAAAAAAAATAAATCAAATATAATGAATATATTATGACTCGCTAAAATAAATCACAAATCAATAATGTTATTAGGGTATGAAACATTAAATTTACTTGGCATGATTGTGTTCCATTTACGTATTGCAGCTCGTCTTGCAAAATTTCCTTCAAAATTTTTATATATCCTCATGCCTTCATTTAATTTATCTCGCAACTCAAGATCTCCATGTATATACCTATCAATGAGTTCCAAAATGTCAAATTGTGTGTTCTTATGCTTCTCAAATTCTTCAGCATTGAATCTACAAGCTGGATTTAACCTATAACCAGCTGCATGTAGATCTTTGCGAAGCTGTGAATCCCAACGCATATCAAGGACCTCCAAATAAGGATCTACTTTCCTCTTATTTCTCTGAAACCTCCTAACCATCTTCTGTCTGGCCTTATACATAGTCTAGTAAATAAAAACCATGGCAGGTTTATCTTCACTGTCAACAATACATAACACAAGAACTAATGGCTCTATAAGCTTCACAATATTAGCACATTGTGTCCAAAAATCAGAGTCCCAGATTTTTTCCACAAATTTTTTAGCCTTGGAGTTTTTGCATAAGTTGAGGCTGTTTAGGCCCTAGATGTCACCATAGCCCTCAATGCATCCTTCTGGGCCAATATGCTTTACAAGGCAATCAAATTAGTTGCAAATCGAGTTGAAGCTGGACAGAGTATATCTCTTCCACCTGTATGTTGTCTCATCAAGAATAATGTATAACAATGATAATATATGTACTTAGTAATTTTTTAAGCATGTGAAACAATCTTACTTCCTCAAATTTCCCAAAGTCTTGCAACATCAAATTAATGCGGTGGGCAGCACAAGAAGACCAATATAATTTAGGCAACTTTTTTTCCAATAACCTATCAGCAACATAATTTACAGCATTATTGGTCACAATGTGAACAATATTTTCTGTTCCAACATATAACACCATCTTCTTGAAAAGCTTAAACAACATTTCAACAGTTTTAGAAGCAAAGAAAGCATCAACAAACCTTAAGAAAACAACCCCTTTAGGATAATAAACAAGAAAATTAATGAGAGTTCTCTTAGAGCGGTAAGTGCACCCATTAGCCATCAAAGTACATCTAGTTTCCTTCCAAACTTCTTTGTAACTTCAACAAGCTTCCTCACTTCATCAACTCACATATTTAACAAAGGACCACAAATTCTATAAAAACTTGGGGCTTTATGCCTTAGATTCATGCTACTAATAATATCAATCGTAGGTTGATAATATGTTGAGTTAGCTGCATTAAATGGCACTAAAGCATCTATCATCCATTTTGCAATGGCTTTGTCACACTTTTCTACAATTTGTTTATTTTGCAAGACACTCTTCAAGCTAGGTTGAGCTCCAGGAGTTGTTCTAGGCATGAAATAATCATCTACATGAGGAGTGTTCTTCCCCTTTTGAGACTTGGAAGAAACTGATTTTGGAGTTCCTCTTAATTCCTCAACTATTCTCTGAGGGTCTTCATCTATTTCAAATGTATTACTTTTGTTAGATTGTTCTTGCAAGTTTCTTTTCTTATTTTTTTCAAACTATTCAAGTAGTTGCTTCATTTGATCTTGGACATCAGCAGGAACATTCTTGCAAGCCTCTACTTGGCCCTATTGTCCAACCAAGTGAGCCTTAAACCTATTAATATCACCTCCCTTAACTCGTTTATCACAATAAACACACATCATTGTCACTTTTGTGGCACCATCATCAATCTGTTTACATTGTCCCCAAGCTGGATCATTTTTCCTTCTAATATTCTGAGATGTGGAGTGGATGCTTCTTGAGATGATGGGGCTTCAATAGATGACATCTTCAAGTCTAATTGCAAACATTAACTTAATTAGTTAGTGAGCATATCATCATATATGGTATTCAGAGAAAAAAACTAACTTGGTTTATGTAAGTTTAAGTTTTAATAAATTGAATAACTTCAAAATTAAGAGATTATCAAACAGAATAAAATAAATAAGTTATGCCAATAACATTAATAATAGCCACGAACTGATATAATCAATTTTCACCATGAATTAACCCAAAAAAAATCTTGAATGCAACCAATAAGTTATGCCAATAAGATTAAGTTTTTCATCTCTCAATGGCATAAAAAATATTTGCTTGTCTTTTTTCTCATATTACACACATGCTCTATACCTCTCTTTACTCCTTAGTCTTCACCAAAGGTTAGTTTAGACTTTAGAATATCCCATCCCAATCAGAAACTAAACAACAAAAGCATACAATCAAGTACTTAAAGAATAGAAATTTCTACTTATTTACTTTAAAAGCGAGAATCAAGGAACTGTTAATATTAATGCACACAAAATATTATTTTCATCTGGTGATTTTTGTTTTCAGTTTAGAAATGAAAATTGTTTTCATGAACAATCATCATACAATAATATAATTTGTCTTGTTAAATCTATATACCACTCTTGCTGCAAAGACTATACAAAACAACCCATGGGATTAACACACCATGAGAAGAAGAGACCAAGCTTGATTCCTTTCTTATATAGGAGCCACTACCACGAAATCTCCTTAATATTGGTCAAAATATCATTTGAAACCACATCTCTATTTCTGAAATAATATTGTTTCTCAGGAATTCCTCCCTGTGATATATTTCCCAATCTGAACATACAAGTCTACAATATTATTAGGGATCACAAAGCATATCCCAATCCAATTAAGAACAACATACCAAATATTGGTAGTAACCAAGCATGCTAAAAAAAGATGGTTATGACTTTCCATGGAAAAACTGCAAAAGACAGAGGAACTTTCTAAAGAGATGAAAGAAATACCCCTTTTTGAAAGTTGTTGGCAGTTAGGGGGGCAATCTTGAAGAAGTACCCACAAAAATACAAGGACCTTTGAAGGCGTTATAGATTTCCAGAAATTAGAGATCCAAAAGGGGCTAACGAGCTTTCACTGTGGTGAGACAATGGTCGATGACGAGCGTGAAGATGACGAGCTTCGTGAGACGACCGACGACAAGCGTGAAAATGAAGAGAAGTGAAGAGCATGGTGGTCGTGAAGATGAGTGTGAGCCGTGAAGAGAAGTGATTGAGTAAGGTTTTTTAGGGGTGATTCAAAACGACGTTGTTTTGGAGTGTTTTTTTTGTGTGAAAAAATCAGTCTAGGTTTCAAAATATGGCTGGGTTGATCGGGTCATTCCAGACCAAATGCATGATCAGTCCAATAACCAAACTGACTCATTTATGTCATTAGATCGTGATTAGATCGATTAGATCGACTGGGCTGAATCAAGTTTTTCAACTATGTTATGGTTCACTTCTTCTGAAAAGCTTCCATAAGCATGCCATTGTCTACCTCCTCTATGCTATTAAACCTGTCTCCATCCAAACCAATGTCAATATCCCCAATTTCTTTAAATCTCTCAAGAAAGAATCTCATTGCCTCTATTTTAACCACTAAAGAATCATCCACCCAACTTCCATTCAAGTGCAACCCCCTAGATGTTGTTGGTTCTCCTTCTTCAATTTATTGTCGTGTGAAGGAACTTAGTATTAATATTATCACCCTTTTGAAGCCACTTCACCCAAGATTTTTGATGGGCAATGGACTCAAATCTCCAAGCCAGCTTTCAGAATTTCTCCAACATATTCTTCCTGTCCTCGATCTCTTTCGAGGAAAGACCTATAGTTTCATCCTCTACATTCAAATTTTCAATCTTCTCCACCAAAAGATTACATCTTGCTTCCAAATAGTCAAATCACTTCAAATGGAGTGATGTGTAATTTTTGAGGAAATTTTGAGTTCGTCATATAAATGTGGAAGCATGGTGTAGGAGAGTGTAAACTATTCTAACTTGAACAATTTTAAAAAAAATTAATGTCATTATAAATAATATGTAAATTATAAATTATTGAAATTTAAATGTAATTGAATTTTTCTGTATAGGTTATAGTGCTTAGGAGAAATAGTATCTCTTGATTTAAACAAATCTTTATAATATTTATATTAACATAAACAACCCCATATATCACAAGTGAACCATATCCATTTAAAAAATAATCAGTTTATTTTGTTCACCACACAAGTAATTTTACATTTTTTTTTCACATATATCTTCTTTCCATAGACAATATTGATGGCCTGGAAAGATTGTGGGCCACTAAATATGTGAAGTTGTGAACACCTCTCCCAAAGCAAAATACTTCTTTTACATTACTAACACATTGTAGAGACATTCATAAATAAAATTATACAATGACGTAAATAAAGTTTTTTTTTTTTTTATCTCTTTTCATACCCTTCATCATCGATATCTTATTATTTACATCTGTTCTTTTTTCCTTTTCTGTTACATAAATAGGATTTCTCTAAACTATGTATCAAAAAATAAACTAGTTACCCGATCAAAATGCAATCCAATCTGCCAAAGTAATTCAATTGAGGAGATACAACAAGGTACAAAATTCCCTTTCAAATTCGGTGCCTGACGTGAACATGTATCGTTCTACTCTAGATCAATAGTGGGGGACTATGCTAGTGATTTTACTTGAAAACAGTGAGTAACCAATTCAAAAGTTTAATTTAGTCGTTTGAGGGCAGTAAATACGAAGAACGATATATTGACCTGTGACCATATGCCATAATCATCCTATTCAACCGTATTTGCTCACACCAAATCAAACGTCTCATATTAAGCCAAATGCTCAAAGATTAGACCATGTACCACACAACATTAAATTGAGCACATCGAACAACACGAAAGGCTGCTAAATGCATTCTGAATAGCCACCACCTACGTTCCCACCGGCCCTATGATTCCTTCTTATGTTCTTTATATTTTTTTGTTTGCAAATACTAACAAATGACGCTAAGGCACTAGTTAAGCAAGAAAAAGAAGAAAATATTTTACTGGGAAGCATAAAGATATACTCTCTTATCATTTTTTAAATGCATGGGCTCGACTAGTAATGGATTTAGAAATGTTTAGTTGTGAAGATAACATTTATATATAGAAATCAGTATTTTAATTATGGATCATAAATAATAATTATTTATTTTATAATTAAAATTTAAACAATAAATAAATAATTTTTAATATAAAATTACATTATAATTAAAGTCCATAATATAAAAATTTAATTAAATAAATAATTTATATTTTAAATTAACAATGAAGAACTTATATAAAATTATGATTTAAGATTATTTTTAATTGTTGATACTTTATTTTCACAAAAAATTGTTGATATTTAAATGAAAGATGAAGATAAAAGAAGATATATAGATTGAAAATGATAGACAGTTAACAAAATTTAAATATTATATATGTGTGTAAAAATAAAAGAAAGATAATTTAAAATGAATGAGAGAGATTTTAATAATAATTATAAATATAGTATGTATAATACACATCAAAAAGTGAAAAGAAATATATATATAGTATAAATGTTTAATTGAGAGAATAAAAGAGTGGGACTGAATAAATTTGTGGGGGCAATATTTATATGAAGAATATACTTATTTGATTATATTTAAAATTATAAAGATAAATAATAATTATACATATTTATTATATAAATAAAAACTAATAAATTAGTGGGCCACAATGGAGAATGTGCATCTGTGCATGCGCTCCCATAATGCTTACAAAAACTTTCTTTTTAATTTTTTATTCAATGTTTAAGGGAAGTTAGCAACATTTTTCTTTTCTACATATCTCCTTGGTATGTAATTTTGTTGGAGACACAATTAAACCTTAAATATGAATATTTAATCAATAAAATACAAACCTCTACTCATCACATGATGGGAAAGCTAGTCTATTTTGCTAGACCCAACTCCACCCAACTCTTGATCTCGTATGCTCTATATAAACCCTAGACTTGCAGCACTTGTTCTCACCAATAACTTTGTCATTTGTTCCTCTGAGTAGTGATGGCTAGCCTCAGGTTTACATGCGTGGTTGCGGTGATATGCATGGTTGTGGTGATCACTGCACCCATGGCGAATGCCATCACGTGCGGGCAAGTAGCCAGATCCCTATCTCCATGCATCCCTCACCTTCGGAGCCGCCGCGGGGGATCACCGACGGCGGAGTGCTGTAGAGGAGTCACGAGCCTCAACCGAGCCGCCAGGAACACCGCCGACCGCCGCACCGCGTGCAATTGCCTGAAATCCGTTGCTGCTTCTATTTCCGATTTAAATGCCAACAACGCAGCGTCACTCCCAGGGAGATGTAGAGTCAGGGTGCCCTACAGGATCAGCACCTCCACCAATTGCAACAGGTATGTTATACTCACCACTCACTCAATATGCTTTCCTTTCTTCACACAATTTCATTCAGCAGCACATCATAATTTCACTAAATGCCTCGTGAGCGATGCTTTACACACTCTTCCATGCATTTTTAAGACATAAATATTTTTTTAGTTCTTCAAATTTGGAATACTTTTTATTTTGGTCTCTCAATTAAAAATTTACTCTTTCTAAAAAATTAAAATTACCTCAAATTTGTGAGATCAAAAACATATTTAAATTTATTTTTAATTATAAATTAAATATATGAAAATTACCAAATTAAATCAATATAGTTTTCTGTTTATAGAATTCTACTCCTTATTTTTTTCCTATATATAAATTAGAATAGCTATTTTGAATGAAAGTAATTTTAGGAGCTATTATTCAACATCATTTAAAAAAAAAAAATCTTCCATGATAATTTTTTTTTTTAAAAATTCTTAACTTGTTTCTTTTAATATATCATTTTCATTTTTATTTCTAAATTGAATTTATATAATATATATAACAATTTATCAAAATTTAAAAATAATCTTATATCTTAGTAAAATTATTTATAATAAATTTAAAATATAATTTATATGTTCAAATATGTTTATTTATTACAAATTTTAAATATATTAGAATTTAAATATTTAGAAATATTTATTTATAACATATTTTAGTT
>PYAF01002033.1:2090657-2103900 GCA_007407185.1 Glycine tomentella | reverse complement strand
TTGTTCTTATTTATAATATTTATTGGGAAGATATTGATATTTATTTTTAAATTAAATATTTTATCTTATTTCTTATAATCTCTATTACGGTTATAAAATATTAAAAGTTAAGTATCATATATT
Source organism: Glycine tomentella (assembly GCA_007407185.1). Lineage (NCBI taxonomy): Eukaryota > Viridiplantae > Streptophyta > Magnoliopsida > Fabales > Fabaceae > Glycine > Glycine tomentella. The sequence continues at coordinate 2,103,777 of PYAF01002033.1, read as the reverse complement.
AAAAGTTTTTTAATTTTTTTTATTTTTTTTATTTTAAAGGTTATAAATAATTACATTCGTAATCAAAATGAATTTATTACTTTATCTTCTATATTAATTTCATTGTAATTATTTAGGAATTAATGACTATTTAGTATTAACATTGACAAATTTTTCTCTAAAAAAACTTATTAACATTTGCAAATGACACAAACTTGCCAACATTATATGAGATCGAATAGTTAAACTTTGATACATACCAATAAATATTTTCTCTTTCTATTATTTTCTTATAATCTTCTTTCTCTCATCTTTGTTGTTATTTTCATTGTTTTTTAGGCTCTAATGTACTTCTAGTTTTGAGTGCTCCAGAGATTCATTAGAATTTGTTCTCTCAGCAATTGCCACTTTCACAACACAACATTATTTTTTCTTACTTTTTAACAATTTGATAACGATTTATTTTTCAATTATTGTTAACTACTATTACTTTATTATAGAAACACACAATTAAGTAATTTTAATTTTTAAAACTACCCCCCTCCCCCCGATCCTGAGTCCACCCTTGGGGGTATGCGTTCATGTTAGTTTTGTTAGTAGTACAAGTTGGAGGAATTCAAATTCGCTACTTCTCCATTTTTTCCTTCTCTCTTTCACCTTTTCCCAAGACCCAAACCATTAGGCCAACCTTATGGAGGGATTATTACCATCCTATGATTTGTTAGTTGTTATATAACATGTACCAGTTAGTTCGATATTTGTTAGTTGTCAACTTGTCATAGCAGCCGTATATATAACAACTTCAGTCTATACATCTAAAAATTCAATATATTTATTAAAAAAAAAATCACGATTCTTTCACAATTTTTCAATTTTTTCTCTGTCATTCTATTAACTGAGAAGAAGAGCTAGCTCTGTTATGCAACTCCGAGTTTTCTCTATCACATGAGAATCTTGAATCATGTTGTTTGTTGAACTGTTCATAATCCATCAATCTTTTCAGCCTTTTAATCTTTCTTCTTCATCATGCCAAGGAAAAAGAACTCGATAATTTCATACCTATTCCTAGTTCTGTTTGTTTAATCAAATGGAATTGTTAAGCTATGAAATATGTTAAGGTCCAACGATAGTAGGATTTTGCGATTAGATTTCTTATAGGACTCAATGAACATTTTGCTAGGGTTTATTCTTAGATCCTGTTAATCGATCCTCTACCTCTATTGAATTGATTATTTTCAATGGTTTTGCTTCACGATTGGAAGAATGGTTTGAATCAAGGAGAAGGGCATTAGGTCTTGATCTTAATGCAAATATGCAATTGAAAGAAATTTACTGGCTAATGGAGTAATAATTCCAATGGGCGAATGAGTAACTATTCTAGCAAGAAAGGCCACACTTTTGTGACTTTGTTATCTCAAGCATAGATTTTCTTAAAGAACTCATTTAAAAGGTGGTTCAGTCATATGTGTGACTGATGAGTAATGAGGAATTTGATTCAAAAGTTGACATTGTAGATTCAGTTTAGGAACAAGCAATGCAACAGAGTATACCTGTTTTCACTCAGTTTAAAACTTTGCTGTCCCTTCTGTAAAATTCTTTTGTGAAACGTTCCATTGAATCTCAAACTTCTCATTCAGTAAATTAGTTTGTGCTTCAATACCCCAAAGATGTGACTTCTTTGAGTAGTGTCAATGGTATCATAACATGTTGCACTTGTTGTTCCCTAAAAGGCATGCAGTAGTATAATCCGGATCATAAACTTAGGCATTTCAAATCACATATACTCATCCTTAATTAGAATGATTTACAAATAAATCACAATAAAATGTATCCCATTTCTTTTAAATTGCCTAGTGGCAATATGACCATATAAAGCAACCCCATCTTCATTTTCATTTTGCCATTTCTAAACCTGGCCTACTAAAACCTTGGTCTGAAACTTCTTCCATTGTTGACCCATCTAGCTACCTCCTCACCCATGCCCTCAGAAACTATAAAATCTATTAGACCTATGCGCCATCCTTTTTTACATTTCTGATGATTAATTACTGCAACTTCACCTCAGTTAGATGCCTTGTTGTTAGGGAACATGGTACTTCTGGGCTCGTGAAGTTACTTCTAGTTGCCTCTTCTACTCCAATTGATATGTTTACTAAGGCCTTATTGCATATCTCTTTCATCATTTCCTATCTAAGTTGAACTTGGTTGACATTTACATAGTAATGCCACGAACTACTGAATGTTCATATATAACATTCAATAAATTCAAAATAATGAATCATTCATAATTTTCCAATTTTTCTCTCATTCGTTCCATTAACTGAGTTAAACAGTTATTTTACTTTTAAATATTTTATGTGCATTATATTGCAGGATCAGGTAATGAATCGTGCATGGATCCGGGGAGGAAGAAATGGAAGGAATATTTTTCAATAGCACTATACTATATATGATTTTGTTGTAGAGTTATAATTAATAAATCAAAGGGTGATGACTGGTGACTACACTTATGCGACTGTCATCTTGGTATCAGCGTGTGTAGTCGTTTCAGACTTTATTCTAAATATGTTAATGTTGTTGTGTTCACTGAAATTTGTCTGTGTTTGTTGGTGCATGTAAAAAAGACAAAGATAATAAATTCCTTGCTACTTTACTTTCTTTAATTTTTGCAGTTTGCTTTTAATAAAAGAATATTGCAGTTTCCTTGTTGGCTCATCTTATTTCACTACAAATATTAGCGAGACGTTATAGAAGGCCTAGTACGTCGTGGATAATTACATACACCGAGGTGGCCTAGACCTTGGTAACCATAATACAATAGTTATCATAAATACAATAAATTACTAAGTAAATAAATTCTATAAATTATTTTATATTTTATATATAATAAGTCAAAATAAAAAATTGAATATTGGATAATAACATAATATAAATGTTATATAAGATGCATATAAATAGAAAGACACGCATTACATAAACTAATATAAATTATATATAAGGACGAATCTAGAAATCTTATAAAGGAGGGTTCGAATTTTTTTCTTGATTTATAATTAATTGTTTAAATGTCTAAATTTTAATAAATATTAATTTTTAAAAATTTACTATTTTTATATATAAAGTTGAAACTAATTTTTATATTAAATGATAATAACCTTAATATCATAAAAACAATAAATACACAAACTAATTTTACACTAGTTATTACTTTACTCATTACAATGAAACAACAAACATAATTAATTTTACACGATTTTATACTAATTAATATTAATTATTATTATAATAACAACATGCAAAATTCATTTTATATAATTTTATACTGATTAACTTTAAAATATATATGTATATACATGAAAAGTTTCAAGGGAATTATATATATTTATATTAAAATACATAATAATATAATATTTATAATAACTTAAAATCTATACAATTTAAATATACTAAGACAATATATCTAGCAATTTATTTTCGGCCCAGTTAGGAACATTATACTTCTACTTAGTATTTTGGGCCTTCTTTAAGATCCTTTTATTTGGAAATTGTTAAAGCTACCCTATAGTTTGTTAAGTGAACCTCCCCTTTGATTTTTTATTTCCAAAAATACCATTTAGCAACCACACCCATCACATACCACAAGCATCAGTTGCATTTACAGGGGGGTGCACCACAACCACGAATCATATAATAACACCATGGCATCCACCGGTAACCAATGCAATATGATTTAATTATACAAAGAACATCAAAACAATCATATATTTTATAGAGTTTAATGGTCATACACTGAAAATATAAAATATTTTTATACTTTCATCTAATAAAAAATCACTATTAATGTGATTTTTAAAATAATTATTATAAAAGTCAACAAATTTATCATATACGATAGATTGTGATTGAATGATGATATAAATTTTTTTAGACAGTCAGTGTATAACTCTTTTAATTTCTCTATTTTATATTGTTGAATTTAAATATATGATCTTCTAATTAAGATGAACGCAACACCACCCATGATGTATCGGAGCAGCAACAGATCAATGGATTGGGTGAATTGGCGGGATGCATGCCTCCGGTGCACAATGGCTCTATGATGCATATAGACAATAATGGTTGTGATTGCTGGCATGTGATGAGTCTGGTTGCAAAAGGTTATTTTTGAAAGAAAAAAAAAAAAACAAAAAGCTATATATGGAGGTATACCTAACAAACATTGGAAGAATATTTAACAACCCTTTTGTTTTTTCTCTGTTTTATGTCCACTTTAGAAACCTACTAATAATGAGGGTTTGGAAACTCTTGGAAAACTTTTGTCAGTGTAATCTCCTTGTGCGGTTGTGCCGACTAGGAATTTCTTATATTTTTTTTTCTTATCTTTGTTGCCCTACTCCCATGACTTTCATGAGGATGTGGAGCTAAACTCTTCTTCTAGAATACTAGTTCAAGGATTATCCAAGCTATGGTGTTATAGTTTTTCAATGATTGTGAGGTCATGATTTCTCTCCCTTCAATTTCTCCTTTTAAGTATTTATATTTCTATGTTTTCATGTCAAAGACTATTTTATTAATTGAGCAAGCGGCAAATTGATTGTTCAATTTAATTAAATTACTTTTCTTTTTTTTTTATTCAAATATTCAATTTGTTCTTTGTATTTTCAAAATGTTCACAATTTGAACTTTTAATTTTTAATAAATGTTTGAATGTTGTCCTTCCATCTAGTGTATGGCAGCAACAACTCATGTGTGATTGTACGTACGTTTGTCCATTTTTTTAAAAAAAATTATTTTTTATCTTTTTTTGGTGATTTTGAAACACATGTAAGAAATTACTAATAATTGATATAAAAAGATGGTGGTATTTACTACCACAATAAAAAATTATTTTATTTAATTTTACAAAATTATAATAAAAATAAATTTTTTATAATTTTTCATTTTTATAATTATAATAATTTTATTTTATTGAATTTTTAAAACTATAATTGAATTCAATATGTTTTTTATCATTGATAAATGATCAAATTTTTATTTTGTAATTTTTTGTCTCAAATAAATTTTTATTGTTTTTTATCCTCAAATTTGTTTATATAGCACTTTGAAAGTGATTTTGGTATCACTTGAGGGAACAAAAACAAAATAAAATATTTTATTAGGAATAAAAAGTTAAAAAATGTTATTGGGGATCAAAACAAAAATTTGATTATTTATTAGTTGAGAGTAAAAATATATTTAACCCATTATAATTTAAAATTTATTTCATTAAATTTTAAAAAAATATTGAGCAGAGAAATAATCCTCGGTCCTTGATGGACTATAGGCCTATTTCTTTGATTGGTAGCATTCATAAAATTATTTCTAAACTGTTGGCTTTGAGACTGAAAAAGGTTCTTGGCTCAGTTATTTCGAAGTGCCAAACTACGTTTCTGCCGGGTAGAAGTATTTTGGATGGGGTTGTGACAGCAAATGAGTGGGTAGATCTTGCTAAAAGGGGTATAAGGAGTCGCTTTATTTTCAACATTGATTTTGCGAAAGCTTACGACCCACGACCCAGTAAGTTGGGAGTTCCTTGATTATATGATGATGCATTAAGAAATACCTAGACGCCATACGACATTTGACATTATACAACTCTCTAACACTTCAATATTAAAAAATTATGAATTTTAACAAGACACGTTTTAATATATATTTCATTTAATATTCAATAATTTAACAAAAAAATTACTAAACTAATAATACCAATCAGTGTATAAAAAAAAATTCAAAAAGGAAGCATGTGTTGCAAGTAAACATATATAGAGTGTTGCATGAAACATTTGGGATATAGATACAAATCAAAAGATTGATAAATCTTGTGCATTAAAAAAGAAGAAAGAAGGTAAAGAACATCAAAGTTTCACAAAAAAATAGCATTGGACATTATCACATCAAGTCTATTAACCAACTATTCCATCACCTACAATCATAAGAAGAAGTCCTATTTCAATCAGGTTGTATTTCAATTTTTAATTTTTAAAGATAAGAACTAAATAGTCCATATTATCATTAAGAAAAAGCAAAAAAAGAATATTCGTAACAAACATAAAATATGGAGATTACCTTCATGGAACATTTTCATCGATAACACTTGATTACATGTTTGACTCATCAAGTGAAAGAGTAACAACTTCAAAAATTCCAACATCTTCAAATGTATTAAATGTATTTCCAACAATGTCTCATATTTTTTTTTCAAATATAATGTTTTAAAAAATGTTATGTTTTTACTAAAATGTCATTTGACTATGTTCAAATTCGCATGTCAAAAACGGACACGGTCAAATTCGCATGTCAAAAATGGTCAACGTGTCAGATTTGTTGACCGTGTGTCAGACGAGGTGTCGAAGCGTGTCAGTGTGTCAAACACGACACTCTATTTTTTAACGAGTCCCTGCTTCCTTGATGATGCATCTTGGTTTTGAGGAGGTGTGAAAGAAGTGGGTAAAGGCTGTTGTGTGCTCTAGTAGGATGTTGGTCTTAGTTAATGAGAGCCCGAGGGAGGAGTTTGTGGCTGAAAGGCGGGTGAAATAAGGTGATCTTTTAGCTCCATTTTTTTTATTGTGGCTGAAGGTGTCCATGGTTTGGTGAGTAGTTCAGTGGAGTTAGGGACCTTTAAGAGTCGATGAGGAGGCGTCTTTCTCTATCTTGCAACATGCCGATGATTTGATTTTGTTTGGGGAGACTACTTGGGACAATTTATGGGCTATTAAGGTTATTCTTAGGAGTTTCGAGCTTGCTTCAGGGTTGACGGTAAACTTTGCTAAGAGTAATTTCTTTGGTCTTAAATGTTTCTGATGTTTGTTTTGGAGGGAGCTTCTGTTTTCTTGCATTGTTCAGTTGAGGAGTTTTCGCTGAAGTTCCTCGGGATCCCGATTGGAGCTAATCCAAGTAGGGTGGCCATGTGGGACCCAGTGATGAGTTCTTTTAGGAAAATACTGCTGGATTGGAAGGGTCCATCTCTTTATAATTTTGGCGAAAGGTTAACTTTGTTGAACTCGATTTTATCTAATTTTCCACTCTACTTCTCCTTTTCTAGATGTTCGAAGAAGGTTATTGCTACTTTGACTAGGATCCAACGAAAATTTGTTTGATAGTGAGAAAATTTGTTGGGTTAATTGGCCTATAGTCTGTAAATCGAAGGCTAAGGGGAGGTCTGGGGGGTGAAGGATTTGGAAGCTTTTTATCAGTTTATTGGCCAAGTAGAGGTTGGGGCAGTTCTGGACCCATGTAAGGTGTCTAACCGCACATGGCTCCAAAAAATAAGGGACCTCAAATATTAATTACCGCAACATATGTTTAATATTGAAAACTAGAGGAGATGATAATGTTTATTTTTAATAACCAAGGGGTCCAAGGTTCAATTTTCACCAACAACAGAGGTGACATTTTCTAGCAGAAAAGGATGCCTTGTGGAGTGGCTTGCTTCGCTATAGATATTGCTATATTGAAGTGCCCAATTTGCGTCTTAATAACAAAGCATCAAGGTGGTGAAGGGATCTAGTTTCCTTGGATGGGGGAGGTGAGTGATTCTTGAGTTTAGTTGGTCGCAAGGTTGGTGATAGAAGTGCCACTGGGTTTTGGAAGAATGCTTGGGTGGGTGGTGGTTGTCTCATGGATTTGTTCCCTCGCCCTTTGATATGTCTATTAATAGGGATGTTTGGGTGGGAGATATAGGCTAGGGAGGTGGACTTCCTCATGATGGGTTTGGGTGTGGCAGTGGAGGAGAGCAAGTGTCCCAAGTTTTGAATAATGTTGTTCTTACTCGGGATAGGAGGACAAGATGGCTTGAGGTGTTGGAGGCAAGATGTACTTCTTGTTGGCATCAGCTTATGATCTCTCAAGTAGAAGTATGGATAGTATGCTTTCTGGTTTTTCTTTTAAATATTTTTGGAAATGTGTTATTCCATCCAAGATCTTGGCTTTTTCCTGGAGCCTTATTCAAGATAGAATTCCATCCTATGCTGCCTTGATCCGTAGAGGTGTGTCTGTGGATGATAGTAGGCGTGTGTTCTATGAGCATGATAGTGAGGATGTGGATCATCTTTTCATGGAGTGTCCGGTTTGCCTATGCAGTGTGGTGTGGTACATATAGTTGGTTGGGGTGTTGTATGGTCCTGCATAATCTATTGAAACACCCCTTTGTCCAGCACGATTTTGTTTGCAGGGGAAAGAAGTTGAGGAGATTTCATTTTATGTTTTGGCATGCATGCTACTTGCTGGTGTTTATGGTTGCATAGAAACAAGGTTATTTTCTATGGTGAGGCAGTTGATGTGCAATGGTGTTGTGGAATATTCAGTCTCTTGGATGTGGATTAGGTATAAAGGTCCCTGTTCTAGGGATATTAATTTCTTTTGCTAATTGTCAATTGATGTAATATGCCTTTGGTTTGTTTGAGTGATTATGTTTAATGCTCTCTTTGTTCTTTTGGCTGTTTTGTTATGCTGACTGGTTTTGTGCTACTCTCTGTATACTTGGGAAAAAAAACATAATTCATAAGGTTCATTATTCAATTCCCATTTTAGTGAGTCTCTTATCCACTTCAAATAAAAGACATTCTTTCTTTTTCATGGCACTGTCACAAGGTAATTAACACAAGTGTGCCATATTCTCCTCGTTTTTTTTTCATCTACCAAAAACAAACAATTACAATTCACAAACACTCCACAAAAATGGAAACACTATCATCGTTAGCTATCGCCATTTTCATCACAGGTAGTGACATGACCTTACTATGAGTTGTACTGTGAGTCACTGCCAAAGCAATTTCTAGTTGTTGCATCTTTCTCTTTTCTTTCTTTTTTCCCCTATTCTTTTGTTCTTTCCTCCGACTACTCTTTGTTCACCTCTCCACGACTAAAAACACCCTAAATAATTCAAACAAATTGTAATTAAATTCCTAAACACTAGCTAAAACTATTATAACTTTGTTAATAATAAACTGATTGGCTTAATTACACTTTTAGTTCTTTAAGTATTATAAATGTGTGATTTTAGTTTTTTTAATTTTTTTCATTACAATTAAATCCCTCCATCATTAAGGCTTTCATTAATAATTTAACAAATTTTAATGATGTGACATTAAATGATAATATGATAACTCATGTAATATCAAATGATAACATGATAACTAATGTGACATTGACAAGATGATACAAGAATGATGTTGTAGATCACAGGCTCATCATTTTCATATCAATATGTGTGCCAGACAATATCTGATCCATTTTTTCATCATTGTTACATTAGCAAAATCTGTTAAAATTAGGACTTAATTATAATTAAACTAGAGAAAGATTGAAAGATTTATTGATACAATTTGAACTTGAGGGACTAAAATGTAATTAAGTATTTATGTTTAATTTAACAGAGTTATTATAGTAAGAATTTAATTGCAAAATTTTTAAATGATTTTTAAAAATTATTGTTAACTATAGGGACTAATTGATAAATTTAACCTATATAAGAAAGAGAGATAAAGAAAAGAACGGAGAGACGTATGACATCATATTATTCAAATTATTGACGTAACAGAAAGAAATAGAAAATAATAACAGTATAAAATACTGTAAAAATATATGATATAAATTATACAACAATGAAAAATGTCTTTGTGGAATTGCTTCGATAAATTCTATCATGTCTTTTAAATCACCAATAAGCCAATAACGATCAATATCCTAAAACAAAGCATTCGAAGATTAAAATGAATAAAGTGAGAATAGGAATAAAGCACAAAATTAAACATAAGGAAGTATAGCTTCACTAACTTCAGCCACCCTACCGCATTTCTCTCATTAGGTTTCGCTTACATTTGCTTGGAATAGCTAGCAGCCTATTTGTACATCAGTACAGAATAACAGATACTGATTTTTTTTTTCGGCCATTTGCCCAGTTCTACTCTGCAATATCAAAATACTTTTGCTAATTATTCGCGTAACATACCATTTTATCAAATTATTTCTTCCAAAGTTTAAATCTCTAATGGTTTAATTGCTTTGTTCATTTTAGTCTAACATATTAGCGGAAAACTAATATGGCTTCATATTATATAAAATAACATTTAAGACAGGTATATTTTTTATAAAACTTTATAGACATGTATTATAAATATTATAACAAATTTCAAATATTACAACCCCATTAAAAATATTAACAACATAATATTTAAACATTAAAAATACTGTGTCATTTTTTATAGGTTGCTAAATTAAATAATCCTTAGAAATGAACCTTCAATATTCAATCATAACTTTAAATTGATATGTTGTATTAGTTTCAGTTAGTATATGTTAGACTAAAATGTATGCACACGAAAACATTAAATCATTGAAAATTAAAAATTTAATAGAATAAAGTTAGATTAACATAAGTTGACAATGAGCGTCTTTAGCAAACAAAAACAGTAGTTGTTATTATTTTTCTTTTTTCCAAACTCATTGAATTCCAATTAAACACCAATGTACCAATTAACCTGGACGATCCCTGTCCATTCATTCTTTCCTACAAACGAAGAAGCCACATCACATGTAAGGGCCATTGTGGTACTTACATTTTGGCACAATATGTTACAAATTTTTCTTTATGTGGGCAATATTAATTAATAAGTTTTGTATTTTAAATGAATTGGGTTAATGGATATTCCAATTTTTATTATTTGATTGACCCATTGTGATCATGTTGAGTTGGGCTTATAGCATGGGCCTAGTTGGGCAGCAGTGTAGGCATTAGTGTTTGACTGGGCTTCTATGATGGGTGGACCCATCAGACATACTGTTGATTAGATTTTTGCTAGGTCCCCTCTCTAACCTATATATACTGGGGTTAAATCCCAAGAGCCATAATGCTCCCATCGCTGAAGGCTGCCAATATCTAAATAGGTAATAGGAATTAATATGTATTTATAGGTGGATTACCTCGTAACGGGTATGGAAACTGCTTCCTGGATTCTCGGCCTCACCCAGCACGTCCTCAACGTTCAACGTGGACCAGGTCAGCTTCCACGTTCCATGGATAAGTTACTTGCACGATCATTCGTAACAATTGGGCCCAAGCCCAAACCATAACAGTTGCCCCACAGCCCGGTTGTCAAGTATACTTGGCAGCCGGGATGCACAAGGTGATTTACAAACTTCCGGGTTACAATCAATCCGACTACAATTAATCCGACTACGATTAGTCGACCTTCCTTGTACGGAGTATCATCTATCCACGGTGTTTCGAACAACATATCCGACCATGTTAATCCGGATACAATTCTCCAAGCGTTCGGATACACACTTCTATAACTGCTTTATTCAGTCTATTTTCGAAATCGTGTGAATATCCGGGTATACGAATATTTCCGACTAGACTTTTGTGGACATATGTATTCAGGTTCTGCTAAATGTAAATATAATCAAATGTGTAGTCGACCAAACATCCGAATAGATGTGGTCGGATTTGCCTTGGACGAGTAATGTACCCGGATTGTTTGTTGGACTTCCTTATTCAAATCAGTTACTTTTTCTGCCCTTAATGGCAATAAATGCCTTTAAAGGGTCTGTCACTTCATTCGTCTGGTAATGATTACTATTGGCGTGAATTTACTTTCCTACCCTTATAATTGGACGTGCTTTTACCATGGTACCCCTGCACGTCGTTTCGTTGTGGTGACTGAACCGTTTCTTTTCATCTGGCGGTTACTGCAAGTTACCCTCATATTTCAAATTTTTATCTTCAAAATTGTTTATTCGTGCCTACTTTTTCCCTTGCTTGTCACTTCTGCCTATTTTCTGCTATTACTTCCTCTCTTCTCTTTCATAAGCCTTTCGAGTATCTTCTTGCAATCTCTTCAAGTTCCCCCTTCGTTCTTCTTCCAATCAGACTTTAATTCCTCAATACCACAGGTACCTTCTTTCTCCTTTCTTTCTGTATCATTTAGTGTTCTTGCATTATCGTGACTCTGCCATCATCAGGATTTTTTAGGGTTGCATCATATTTTCTTTCTGGCTTTTTCTTGGTTCCTGGGTTTTTCTTCGCGTTTTATACTCGTATCATTCTCTTTCCCTTTGAGTCTTTCTTGATTTTCCTTAATTTGCCCTAAGAATGTCCCCTGAAGAAGAGGCGGAGATAAGGAAAAAATTTGGCCCTAGAGCCGCTTGGTTGTTGTTTGGCCTTCCACTTCCGGCAGGGGAAAGTGAAAACGACCCCCTTCGCCATCACACCGGAGGTTCTTCCTCCTCCGGAAAACAAAAAATCACTGCCACTCTTGGCGGTTTGGTCCCTTCATTTCCCCCGCCTCTTCCGGTCCCTATAGATCATAAGCCAAAACCCTTAGGCCCAATATTAGGCCCAATCTTTTCCAGAACTTTATCTTCTTTGGAATCTTCTGTTCTTGGGCCCAATATTGATACTGGTAACCCACAAGGTCTTTCTTTAGGACTCTCTGGCCGTCATCCTAACCCTCCGGTTGGCCTCTCACCTTCTTCCGATGAGGAATCATCCTCGTCCTCGGTTGAAGTAATGGAGGTTGAGTATGATGCATGTATGGATTGTGTATCCGAGGCCATTCATTACGTTCAAATAGGTTCCGACGACATTGCCGATTCGATCTTTAGGTCATGTCGTCATAACCCCATTTTGCGTCCTGCTTCCAAGGATTTGCAAACGGGACCGCATGTCGTCGACGGGGTTTTGGCCTCGGTTTCTTGTGAATTTAATGCGTTACTTCCAGGTACGTTTTACTAACTTTTATTTCCCCACTTCATTTTCGTAGGTATAATGGGTGTTACTTCGGAAACTATGGACGAGTCTGCTTCTGTAGAGTCCCATTCAGATGTGCCCCCAGCATTAGCGTTTAAGTTCCCTTGGGTTACTTATGAAATCCTTCGTACTTCTTCTGTCCTCGACCTACCCAGCATAGTGTCGACCCCAGTAGGGAAGCAGGATGGGTTCGCCCTTCAGGCTCCCCTGCCCGGTGAGCCGATTTGTGCTCAACGGGAGGGTAACAATCCCAACTTCTTCTTCTTTTTTCAAGATGTCATAACTCAAATAGGTATTACCTTTCCCTTTTCCTCCTTTGAGATTGAAGTTTTAAATCACCTCCGGGTAGCCCCT
>PYAF01002033.1:2072064-2087735 GCA_007407185.1 Glycine tomentella | reverse complement strand
CGTCTCCACTCCTCATTACGTTCTTCCATTTGGCGAGTAATGTTTCGAATGTCATCTTGTCTCTGTAAATTCTGTCGTTTCTCCATGTTCTCAATTCGGGTTAAGATCGAATTGAGGACATTGCTGACGAGTTGTCCTCCGAGCTCCCCCTCCTGGCCCATCCTTCGCACTGGTGGAGTCCTCTGTTGGTCTGTCTGAGTAGGAGAGGAAACAGCTTCCGTCACATGTACTTCTTCCCTCCGCGCCACGTTCTGGTTCTCCGGTGGGCAAATCTCCCTGTTCGGCATCTCTGAATGTGGTACAGAGTGGTTGTTTCTTGTGTTTACCATTGTTGAAAGGTGTGGGACTCGAATTTTATCGTTCCCACAGACGGCGCCAATGTTCCGTAAGTTTTCTAGAACATGATTGTGTAACACCGAAGTGCTACGTATTTGCTGTTTGATCACTCTAACTCTGGAATTCAAGGGAGTCAATGGAGAATGACACCTTGAAGCAGAAGATCATAGAGATACACCAACTGACGTGGGGTGTGTGCTCTGTGTAACTGAAAGAGAGAAAGCTAGAGTGTGTGTGTACCTTTCACCAGGAATTAGTATGTATTTATAGGCGGATTACCTCGTAACGGGTATGAAAACTGCTTCCTGGATTCTCGGCCTCTCCCAGCACGTCCTCAACGTTCAACGTGGACCAGGTCAGCTTCCACGTTCCATGGATAAGTTACTTGCACGATCATTCGTAATAATTGGGCCCAGGCCCAAACCATAACAGAGAGGAAGACTCTGGCATCTTATTCCCTCATTTTCTCGAGTTTTTCTTTGATTTAGTAATGACCCAACAAGGTACACACAATCACAACTCTGATTTATTGTTATTTGGTGTTTTATAATCATATGCATGATCCGTCATTTTAAGATTTATCATTTGGTATCATATCCATATTCATATGATTATAGAATCCATCAAACATGAATTTATTTGTTCGATTGAATAGAAAATCTTCAAGACATTTGTGCTAAACATCTTCTTAGAATTTTCAATTTTCATATATTGTGTGTATCGTCCAATGATTATTGTTTTTTCTTCCTTTTTATTATTGAAACATTATTTGAAGATGTAGACGTGTACATCATAATTTTATATTGGTGTATGTAGTGTGCTATTAGATACGGTTAATAGCTATACATGTTATCCGCGTTTTTTGTTTCATGAATCTTAAATAAATAAATAAATAAAAAACACGAGGGCATCATTCTGTGATATTTGGCCAATATCTTCGGCTGAACTTGCAAGGCAGTTATTTTATTCTATGCAAAACCGTGTACTTTTCTGTTTTGGTTGTTACAATTTTTTAATATATTTGTTAAGGCAGTTATTTTATTTTATGCAAAATCGTGTACTTTTCTTTTTGGGTTGTTACAATTTTTTAATATATTTTTGGAAGACAGTTTTTTTTTAATATGACCACGTCGTCTGCTATTGAAATTCTAAATCAAGTTGTTATTTTTTAACAACAAGGGAACTAAGTACACATTTCATCCAATAAAAGTGATTGTCCCATTAATAATTTGCAATTATAATTACAATTCCCTTATATCTGCACCAGTTGAGAGACAATTATTTATATTACACATTAAATCAATTGTATAATTATGATTGAAAATAAATGATTTTTTTTAATTGCCAAATACAATAATCTCAAGAAACACATGTTGGAGAAGTGTTTCATGTTGTTTGAGCATGTTTGGTTCATGAGCTTTATTGTTATTTTAATAATTATTATATGTTAATTATTATCTATAATTATTATATGTTAATTATCTGTCCAACTCGGGTTTCTAATATATAATAATAAATCATATGAGGATAAATTTTATTGATAGGAACATGTAATTAATATTATTTATCTACCCAAAGGGAATGAATTGATTTTAATTATATGTGACGCCTTGTTGGAATTATGTTGGAATTATGGAGATATATATACAATAATCTCAAGAAACACATGTTGGAGAAGTGTTTCATGTTGTTTGAGCATGTTTGGTTCATGAGCTTTATTGTTATTTTAATAATTATTATATGTTAATTATTATCTATAATTATTATATGTTAATTATCTGTCCAACTCGGGTTTCTAATATATAATAATAAATCATATGAGGATAAATTTTATTGATAGGAACATGTAATTAATATTATTTATCTACCCAAAGGGAATGAATTGATTTTAATTATATGTGACGCCTTGTTGGAATTATGTTGGAATTATGGAGATATATAATTTATAAAATTTATATGTCCAAAGGAGATAAATTTTAGAGTTTTTAGACCTTAGTACTATTTATGTAAGTTTTGAATTTTGATTCACATTTGGTGCTATAAATTTTAGACTATTATATTTGTCTTCTAAAAATACATGTATATTGTGAAGTGTTTCACGTTGCTATAAACACATGTTGTGAAGTGTTTCATGTTGTTAGAAACACATATTGTGAAGTGTTTCATGTTTTTCAAAAAACATGTTGTGAAGTGTTTCATGTTGGTGGACATTGTTGTTGATATATTATTTTCAAAAGGGGATAAATTATTTTTAAATTACACGTGGAATTATGGAGAAATATGTATAATTTAAAAGTTTGTCTGCCCAAAGGGGATGAATTTTTATAATTATATGTAATTTTCGTTATTGTTTAAATCTTCATGTGATGGAAAATATTTGTATATTATACCCTGCCCAAAGGGGGGTTTATGATATATAAATTATTTTGTTGTTGCCCAAATTTATTAGTCATGAAAACTTCTTTGTAAATTTGAAGAATGCTTTTGGTTATTTCATGCAATTTCCTGCCCAAAAGGGGTTGTTGTGTATTTTAATTGGAAGCTTGTCTATAATAAAGTTATTGAAGGTGCATTGATCTAAGTGATCTGTCTGCCCAAAAGGGATAGTTCTCTGAAACCAGTGTATGCTCATTGATTTATTTGTCTGAGGCTTTATCCTTAATTTAAACCTTGGTATGTGCATTGTGTCCAAAGGGAATATATTGTTTAAAGCTTTGACAGGAAAGACTTATTGATAGCTTTTTTGTGTGTAAAACAAGAGTATTTTATATTCTTTTTATTCCTTAATTAGTGGGAGTTATAGAGACTTGCTTTTGAATGTTTTAGATTCTTTCGATTCCCTTGATCAGTGGGAGTTATATTCAGTTTATTTTTTTAGTCACTTTTGTATGCAAACTGATAATTATTTTGTGACTTTTGTTTGAATTTTATTGATGATCATCATTATTGTTTTTCTCCTGTCGATTGAGAAATATATGTATGAAATAATATCTTTAAGCATGTCGTGAGCTTAAAGATATCTAGATGTCACAAATTTTGAGATCTCATGTTGTATTGTGACATGTTGGTTTATATAACCTGAGCAATTTCATGTCGTTTGGAAATTGCGTTAATTCAATTTCATGTTGTTAAGAAATTGGATTGAAAAGATAATTTCATGTTGTTTAGAAATTGCGGTGATGTAATTTCATTTTGTTGAGAAATTGCATCAGAAAAAATGTAATTTCATGTTGTTTGGAAATTGCACTAATGTAATTTCATGTTGTTGAGAAATTACATTGAGGACCGATAAGAATTAGTGTGTTACATTGTTGATCACTTTTTGACACTAATTCTTACTACACTACTAGGCCCTAATTCATGAAGATGTAATACTCATTGTATGTGAGTATGGAAGGTCATATGCTATGATATTTTCGGTATATTGATCGTCATGTTCCTATGATGGGTTTATGTTGGATTGAATTGTTTTGAGATGCTGGAATTGGAATATTGTTTTTCAAAATTGTGGTCACGTAAGATGATTTTCAATTATTAACCCGATAGAGTCATTTTAGAAATAAAATGATTTTTAAAATAATATTAAATTAATTAATATAGCCCAAGTGGGAGAATGTTAGAAATTTTCCTCTATGTGGGCAATATTAATTAATAAGTTTTGTATTTTAAATGAATTGGGTTAATGGATATTCCAATTTTTATTATTTGATTGACCCATTGTGATCATGTTGAGTTGGGCTTATAGCATGAGCCTAGTTGGGCCGCAATGTAAGCATTAGTGTTTGACTGGGCTTCTATGATGGGTGAACCCATCAGACACACTGTTAATTAGGTTTTTGCTAGGTCCCCTAGCCTATGGGGTTAAGTCCCAAGAGCCATAATGCTCCATCGCTGAAGGCTGCCAATATCTAAATAGGTAATAGAGAGGAAGACTCTGACATCTTATTCCCTCATTTTCTCGAGTTTTTCTTTGATTTAGTAATGACCCAACAAGGTACACATAATCACAACTCTGATTTATTGTTATTTGGTATTTTATAATCATATGCATGATCCGTCATTTTAAGATTTATCACAGTATAGTATCACACTTCAATTCTCTCATCACTTGGGTACGTAACTTTTATGTTTAATACAAAGATTTTAAGAAATTAAGAGAATCTGAGGTACATTCTTCTTAGCACATGTGTTTTTCGATTAATCCATGTTTTGGATTGCTTGAAGCACTGCTTGCTTTACCACTTGCGCGTCAATGCTTTCGTTCTCTGGACTCTGCAAAACCAACAGGTTTTTCCAGTGTTAAACACATGTATCACAATCATATAGGAGAATTTTCGGGTGCACCATTCAATTAACCAGTTAACTCCATGACAAAACGTGTATAATTTAGCTGTCTACTTCAATTCACGAGTAATCAAACATTTATAATACATATTTTTCACAATGCTTTTTAGTTATTTTTCTATTCCATGACATTACTTATCTAATGTTCTCTTTCCTCTTTACATTTTTCTTAAATTGTATAATTTGTAATATAAAATTTATCTACTAGTATCGTTATTCTTGCTTTATTGGCGGGTACACGGCCCATGCAACAACAGAACTCGGTTAAACGAATCCATATATGGGAGCCACACTCATTATTATGTCAGTACTTTGGAGTTGGGACTTTGAAGCTAGAATTTTAGATATGTCGCTCAAACCAAAATTGTACAACTCACGCGTGATATTTTGATTTTTTTCCTTTTCTTTTTCTTTTTTCTTCTTCTTAATTTATACTGTTTTTATTTCAGGACAATATGAACTACTATTGTATATAAGTTTCACAAGTAATGTAATCATCCCATCAACTAAGCAATGAATTGTGAATGGATTTTATACTGTTAAAATTATTTAGTAAGGAAAAAAAATTAAATGAAGAATACTATATAATATATATTAAAGAAACAAAAAAATGTAAAGTAGATTTTATATATATATATGTATATATATTATAAGTTTCAGAAATCATGTATTTCAGCCAATAATTGTGACCTGATTTTAGACGCTTAATTATTCCAAAGGAAAAACAAAAGAAGGACAAATATATATTAAGATAAGAAGGGATTAGACATTGTATATCCTAGTGTATTGTCTTACTTCTCCTCCGACTGCTTCAAGCTGGAAAGTGTCTTCGCAAGAAACCCTAGCATCAAGCACATCAAGTCCCAGTTCTTCAAATGCGTCGAGTATTGCCACAAGCATACCGGGACAATTCCTTTCTGAAAACACATTAATGAGGAATCCCCTTTCTAGGGTTTCTACAGTGACCTATGAAAATTTTACAAAATATATAGAAAGAGTTAAACACGTGTTATGTTATAATCTAATGAGAGAAAGAACTTACATACAATTCATTAGATATTTTTAGTTATATTCTCTAATTAGCATTAGAGTTCCATGATAATATGTATAATTTTTAATGCAAATTATCAAGATAAAACTCCAATTTTGATTAGATAATCACACAAATACAACACTTATAAAACTGTATGTAATTTTTGTCTAAAAAAGTAAGTCATGTAACTGATATATGTATGCAGGTTGGAGTATCCTTGTAATCCTTTAATAAAATTTCTTTTGCTTTCAAAAAAAGAAAAAAAAAAGTATCAAAACAATAAGCACCATGGGTAGTTCGTCTTGGGAGATTGATGATTCAGCGGTTCCAAGCTCTGAGTTCAATCCATCCACTTGTTGCTTCAGCTCCTCTATGTATCTGGTGGCATCCACAATAATTGAGGCTTTGTTCACCTGCCAAATTAACAAACAAAAAAAAAAAAAACAGTAAAAAAATAATGAAACTCTTGATTTGTGCTAAATAAGCATTGAAGCCAAAGTAATATGCATCATATATATTATAATCAGCGTGTAGAGTGAATTACAGCACTGGAATTTGTAACCGATCTAAGCTGTTGCAACTTGCGATGCATAGCTTCTTTTTTACAACGCCGCCTAGAATCCATGCTTTTTCCAACTTTTTCTTCTAAATTGATTTTGGTTTTTGGTTTCTCGATGGCTTTCCTTTCCCATCTGAGGCTTAGGGGGTTTCTTTTTTTTATATATAGGAAGGGTGCGTGTAAATAATATTTGTGATCTCTTGTTTGTTTCCCTCACGACTACCTACATATTCCCCACAGCAAATTATGCTTTTCAAAACTGAATTACGAAATTGGCCTTACCATATAGGATATTCTCAAGAACTAAATATTAATATATGCAAAATATGTTACCAAAAAATATTTTATTTTCAATTGCAAATTGGTACGTTTGGAGTGATAACCTAGCTATCATGTTTTCAAACATGCACTAGAGCTCCATATATATACATAATGGGTTTTCTTTTCAGTCATTCCACTAGAACTAACACCAGTTAGTGTTGTTATTTATCTTTCCTTTATGCTACATCCTGTTTTAGATTCTTGACCCAAGGACTTGGACAAATATATAAAGCCAAAGTATTATGGTGTCACTAATAAACAACTAAATGCAAAACTCAGTACCTCCTTATACCTTCGTATGACTCACTTTTTTCTTCTTCTTTACAATGATAACTATATAGTTGATATATCTCACATGAACATGGAGAGAAAAAAAAGAAAGTGTAAAGAAAAACTCCCCAAACATGCATGCGTTGAAGTCAAGAGACTAGCCAAGTTAGTAACGAAAATTGTTGACCAATATAAGAGGAGTCTCATCTTGTATTATATTTCGTTCACCCTTTTTTACATAAAAATTAATGATTTTATTGATAATTGATAATATATAAATTCATAGTTCAATTCCTTTGCTTGATTTCAATCTAAGCAACATGGAATTAATTGCTTTCAAGATATTTTTTTTCTGTTTCTGTCCTTTTTACCAAGCGCTCATCTTCTGAAAAGCAACCTATATCTGCCGCTCCAATTTACATTTCATTGCTTCCTATATTCATTCTAAATATACAGCCAAACTATGCTCGGACCACATCATAACTTTAGATGTATTCACATAATCGAATAATGATCCAATTTTACATAAAAAATAGTTATCCTAGTCTCACATGCGGCCAGTGAAATCTTATAATCAATTGAAGCAACACAGCCCGTTGACATGAAATCTTTAATGAAGATGTTTGTTTGAAATTTCCTGCTGTCACTTTTATTTATTTATTTATAGACCAGAATATATTTGATCGAAAATAATCATATTTGAATCAAATAAAATTATTATAATTTTTTTAATATTTAATGTGTAGTTGCATACCAGAATCAAACTCCAACTCGAGTATTAATCCTAGTTGTAACTTTGATTTAGCCCTTGAGTTTTATGCATTAATTACACGGCACATGTGCTTAGTGTAACGTCTCTTAGCACGTCTCAAGAGAGAATGGGAAAGGGCATTATAGAGAAAGCATACCACAAACAAATTTTATGAAAACGTAGAATTATAGAAAGAGAATGGAATGGGAGCCCCGTGAAAGGGGTTTGGAGGGATTGACAGCTAAATGTTTGACGCTTCCTTCGCAGTTTTCGATGCTTATCATGGAATGGAATTCGTTCATGGAATTCTTTCATCTGTTATTCAATTCATTCCAGCCCGGTTGGATCGAGATGCAATTATTTAATCGGTCATGTAACTGATTTGATTTAATATGATAAATAATTGGATCTCAATTGGATCGATCTGATATGGCATGTTTAATTTTTTAAAAATAAAATTTTGAATCTTTTATGAAAAAAAATTGAATTTTAAATTATTATCAATTATTATTTTAAATTTTAAAATATGAATGAATTTTTTATATTCAAATAATGTTAGTTATATACTTATATATAATAGAAATATATAATTTTAAATTTTTAATATATATCAAATTAAATCAGACTAATTACTTATTTACTGATTGAACTATTAACATATTATTTCAACCTAATCAATAATTAGACAGGATTTCACAAGTATGCCTTCATAGTTTCATCCGCTTATGCCAATCCAATTTCATTAAGCTGGCCACAACAATATATATTATACTAAACATTTCATTCCTCACTGCGCACGTGCCCCCCTCTCCCTCTCCCCCTCTCTTCTCTTCATGTGACCTTCCACCAACACTCTAATTGTAGCATGTCTGAAATTACGTTGACAATAGAGGAATCACGTTTGAGACGTGAAAGTCATAACTATTAAATGCATGTTTGATTTGTCACTTGCAGCTTTGTAATTAACGTTCATTCAAGCTTTCCAAACCTTCAAATTGAGAAAACGTCCCAGTGGATTAGAAAAAATGTGAGTTATGTTTAATCCAACATTATTTTAAGCATGTCCTAACTTTTGAAAATCACAATTGAAAAATGAAATCATACACGCTATTAAGCAAAAGGAAAAGTCATTAGAATCGTTCTAGTGATAGAATTTAAATATATAATTTGTACAAAGATATAGGTTAAAATTTTGTTATCATTGAAAAAACTATTTAAATAAGGGTATTAAAATGCATGATCTCAAGCCCGCTGGTGTATTGTTCAACAAAGAGACACACTATTCAGGTGGGACTTACCAAAATCCTATATATATCTTTCTCTAGAGATCTCTTCCTCCTATAGATGCAACTGTTAGAGAACGAAAGCTATTGTACACAATCCTTATCTTTTAAATTGATTTTGTGAGATTGAGTTTGACAACCTGAATGAAAAAGAAATAGTGATTCATATGTATGTGATTGAGAGGTCGTCTGTAATTCAAAGTGAGTGTGTACCTATAAAAGCCAAGCTAGATTTATACGTATTGTTTGAAGGAAATGCTATTATAAATTGTAACTAGTATTTTAGTGTGTATTCTATAGAATAATATTTATTTTTAGATGGTTTTATTTATAATTTATACTACTGTCATATTTATTTTTAGTGTAACTAGTATTGTAGTCTTTTAAATAAATTATATATGAATTTATATAAAAAAATCCAAATTATGATATATTAAGTTGTTCTAAAATTAAAATTTGAAACAAATAAGCGATTAATAAAATTAAGTATACATATAATTATAAAAGGAAGATAGTTTGAGATGATGGTGACTTATTTTTTGGTTAGTTAAAAATGTGTGAAATGTAGCTCTTAAAAATACCTCTTAAAAGAGAAGAGAAAAAGTATTGAAATTTTTAATTGAGATAGTACAGAAAATTATGTTCACAATCTCCAAATTAGATATTATAATTTATAATAAAGGAATAGTTAGGTATCTTCCATGATGGCCAGACTGTTAGAAGTCATTAGCTAGTTTAAATTAGCCAATTCTAGCGGCCTAATATTGACCAGGGTATTGGCCTATAATAAAATTGAAATATGTCAGAGAAACTGCTATGAATAATCTTATGATATGATGGAATAATAAACTTATTAACTGATTTGGTTTCAACATAGAATATGACTTAGCATGAGGCTCACGTTGGGAGCATGCCATACAGAACTAGAGGAACATAGCAAACTCAGGAGATACGCTACCAATAAATTTTTTTCCAGAATATGTGTATAAAATACAACACATGACATGAATGAGGGGCTTGCATGCACAGCACAAACATATGCTGCTAACTAGCTAGCTACCTATAGCTAGCATCTAAAAATCAGTTTAATTAATTTTAGGCATTTAAAGTCAGCCCTACAAAATGAATTACTAAGAAAGTTTTGCATAAACAAATGTTAATTAATATTCTTAAGACACAAGTTAAAAAATTAAAAATAGAATTTTTTTATTTAAATGTGTAAAATTGTATATTATTTATGTTTTTTTTTGCGTTTTTTTTATTTTCTTATGCTTTTCATAACAAATACTTTTTTCGTTTAATTTCTTAACCTATCTTGTTTTCTGCTTAATTTCTTAACCTATCATGTTTAGCAAGACCCTTTTGCATATATTACTCCAATAAGAAGCTATTTGCCTGGCCATGATTATTATTAATTTGATACCATAAAAGAATATAGTATTCCGGGGAATGAAGAATATTAATTCTATATTGTGCATGATGTGTTGGGGCCTCTATGTGGGGCCTGTTTGTGCATATTGACAGGTGATGTTTAAGTAGTAGGGAGAGTCCAAAAAGGACATGCCTGATGCCACGCCCTCCTTAATCTGTTACTTGACATGAGAGTTGCGAGTGACATTAAGGTTCACGGGCTAGGTTTGTTCCAGTTACGAAACAGAACAAGTAGTGCATTTGTAAACTTATTTGGGTGGAAAGAAAATCTGATGGGAAAAATTCCATGAGCATATCGTACAAAGCGGGTTTGTCTCTTTTCCTCACGTGATGGATTTAGCCAGCAATATATTAACACATAGAAACAAACCAACCAACCTGCATCACACAGAAACAATTAGATCATTTAAACATAGACAACATTTCTTATTGATACCAACACTACGGTGATACGAGTGAAATTATATTTCAATTTTTTAAATAAGATTTTGAGTTCAAATATTATAAATGTAAAATATGTGATTGAAACTAAAGGTAATTAATAAAGTTTTTCAGTAAATATTAGTCACAACAAAACAAAATAGATAAATAAACGAAATTATATAATGTGGTAAAAAAAGTATTCATAGAAAAAAATTGGGTCACATGAGATAGCTAATATGTGAGTGGCAACACCCCCCACAAAATAGGAGCCTCAATATTGGTTCCAAAACGATGAGGCTAGGAAGTTTAATCAGTGTAACAGTGGCGGGTGCATGAAACGACCGCTAAAAAATTGGCTGCATGTCTAACCTTTCCCAGAAAAGCTCTGTTTATTTTTTCCTGATGGTAACAAGAAGGATGACTAAGCAGATTGTAATTAATGGCTTTGGAAAATAATGATAAAATTTATTGACTAGAATTGAGTAAGTAAATGCCCCATGAAAGTTGGAGATGAATTATTCTTTAACCATGGTTCGTTAGTAA
Organism: Glycine tomentella; assembly: GCA_007407185.1. Lineage (NCBI taxonomy): Eukaryota > Viridiplantae > Streptophyta > Magnoliopsida > Fabales > Fabaceae > Glycine > Glycine tomentella. The sequence continues at coordinate 2,076,441 of PYAF01002033.1, read as the reverse complement.
TTATATATCAGTTTGGTGGTCATTTTCACAATAAGATGTTTTTAAGAGCTGACAAATAATTACGCCGACTTTGTTATTTCATCGTTATAATGTTTACATTTATATATTTTTAATGTAAATAAAGTAAATGCATCTTTTTTGTTATTCTTTTATTTTTATGTACCAAGCGTATAAGTAAAGAAAAATTAAATATATCATTTTGAATATTTTTAATTGTTTTTAAAAAGTAAATATCAAATTGTTTATGTATGTCTAATATAGTAGCTTCTTTTCAAAATATTTATATTTTATTTTATTTATACTTTTTTTCCTAATAAGTACATTTAAATAGGTTTGGTAAAATATTTTAGCCAATTTTTAGTTTTTTTTTTCACTTGTTGAAGTTTGTTTGATAAATATATTTTTACTAGTTTTTAATATTTTTTAAAATGTTACTTAAAATATAATTTTTTTAAATGTTAGTTTTCTAAAACATTATTTATTAAATTTTTTATATTTTTTATTTTTATCCTTAATATATTTATCTAATTTTTTATTATTTTTTTAAATAAATCATAATATTATTATTTTTTATCATTTTATAATTTTTAACTATTTTAACAGTTAATATTATCAAATATTTAAAATTTAATAAGTTAGTCGTTTTTAGTTATCAAATAACTTTCCAACTAATTTTTTATTTAATTTTTTCGAATATTGCTTAATGAATGTGATAGAAAATCGTTTTTGTTGTTATGTTATTTTAATATAATATTATATAAATACACTAATTGTTGTAATTACATTAGGCCAGGCCGGTTTGGACATAAAGCACATTCTGTCAGAAATAGTCGGGGGGGGGGGGGGGGGGGAGTTGAAGACTACTGATTACTTACATGTTTTTTGGAATTTATTACACAATCTGGTGGATGGCATTTTCAAATAAACAGTCGTTATATCACAGTGCCCGTTTACTCCACCACATGTATTTTAGATCATGGCTTTTTCTTATTATAAATTATTCTATAACTACTTTAATAATTAAGAAAAAATCGAAAAGTGGAATAAAAAAGACGATGAAATTGATAGAGATAAAGATTCAAGTTAGATAAATAATGCAATGATGTTTGGATAGTAGGTATAAACAATTTTAATTAAGTATGAATTACTTTTTTACTTTATAGAATTTGTGAAAAGAGATGAAACTCTCTGGGATGACAACTCTACACAAGACTCTTCTTTTCTTCTTCCTCTCTTTGGGGGATTGTGAGTTTAAATGTTATTTTTTTCTTTGACTTTCTCCATGACTATATATGCTTGAGTAGTCAATCATTTTTATAGGATTGGCCCTCCTTTGGTAGTTTTACTGGATATTTGTGATCTTTATATCTATGTGCCAAGTATATTTTCCTCTCTTTGGTTCTTTTCTTGTTGAGCTCAATTATGCAAATTGTTTGATCACTTTTTTATATAACCTTTAGAGTATGTTTGGATGGAGTACTTTAAAATTTTAGGAAATTTAAAATTCAGGGAAATTAAAATGTATCAATTAAAATTCTTTTATTTTCAAAATTTTGTGTTTGGATAAAGAAATTGAATTTCTTCATTTTTAAAATTTTGAACCTCATTCACGGATAAACACGTAAGATAGATGGTGTATTAAGAGCAGCGGAGGTCGGAGTACGTCGATGATTGAGACGGAACAAAAAGTTGTGCATTTAGAGCTTCTACAAAAAAAAGAGAATTTCAATTTCTCACCTTTTAGAGAGAAATTCAAATTCCACATTTTTAGTTGTTTAAAATTCTCTTTTAAAATTCCAAAAATTTAAATTCCTCATATAAAAATATCCAAACAGTCAATTTTAAATTGAAGAATTTTAAATCCCCTAATAAATTACTTTTCTCAATTAAATTTCTTCATCCAAACACACTCTTAGTATTTTAGAAAAGGATAAAAGGTGAACCTAAAGATTGTAATCACAAAAAAAAAAATAGACTTTAAATCACGAAAATACGTTTAATTCTTCAAGAACTAAATGAATTAAAAAATCATACAATGAGTTTAATTGAATATAATTATCATAAAAATAAAGATCAATTCAATTAGATATACTTTTGTTTCTTAAAAAAAATGTACAATTACTTAGATTAATCCATTAATAATCATTGAGTAAAACTCAATCTCAAAAGTCTTTTTTGTTTAATTTCTTCCCCTCTATTATTGATATTCTCCTGTTCATTTATTTTTAATTTGTATTCTCTATCTTGATTCTAATTATTCTCTCTTTCTAATCAAATATTTTTTTCATTTATTTTATTAAATTGTGATGAATTGGTAAACATAAAACTCAGTTCATGTGAATATGATACTTTTATTACTTGACAATAATTGTTCACTTGTGATTTTTACACACCAGTAATTAAAGATAAATCTCTAATTTCGCCAACATTAAATAAAAAAAGATATTTTAAAATAGGTTTAAATACTTTTTTTTAGTACTTATAGTTTAATGTTTTTTTTTTTACTTTTTGTCCTTGTAAGTTTTTTTTATTCCTTCTAAATTATATTTGTTTTATTTTTAGTAATTAAAGCACTTTATATAGCATTTTGAATAGTGAAAAAATGTTATTTAAAGTGTTATAAAGAAAAAAAAGTAAAACAAACATAATTTACAAGAACTGGAAAAAAATCATTTTACAAGGATGAAAAACAAAAAACCGCTAAATAGCAAGAACTAAAAATGTATTTAAGCATTAAAAATATTAAATTTCGTTAAATATTTTGATTAGGGTCATGTTTCCAGAAATTAAAAACTAATTTTTAGACTTAGAATGAGCTAAATACTAGTAAATTAGTCAAAATTGAAAAAGTAGGAGTGAAATAGTACTTTCACCTCTAAAAATGTTAGAAAACTCATATAGTGGTATGTTCTAATCTTAATTTGTGTGTGTGTGTAAATTTAAAATAATCTTAATGTGTGTGGGATTATAATTATTTAACCATTACTATACATTTAAATCATGAGATAGTAATGATAAAAAAATCAATGAGATAAAAGAATGATTATGGATTAGATTTTGATTTTGTGCATTAAAGATACAAGCCCCAATGGCAATTGTTGTTTATACCTCTCCCTTCTCTATTAATGTCCGTACATCCTTTTGTTTTTTGTTTTTTCAAAAAAGTACACTTTTAAATAACAAGTTCTTTTAGATACGCATCGAGGTCTTTCATCTTGTTACACTAGATTTGTTGATGGGTTTGTTCTTCTTGTTTTGCCACATCTTCCTCTTGTTCTAGGATGATCACATGTGTGTGTTTGTTGTTGTTGAGGAACATCATGATTATCGTGGTCATCATCATCATCATCATCATCATCATCATCATTATTGGTTGTATGATCATCATCATTCTCGTCATCCTCATTACCCATGTCATGCATTTAAGTAGGTAATGACGGAGGATAAAAATATGTCGATGGTGATGGATTATATGCTGATGGAGGAGTGTTGAAGGTGGTACCAAACCTTTGTGAGTGTTTCAAAAATGTTTGACGTAGAAGGAACTTGAAATGAGTGTTGAGGCACATATGCTGAGAACCCAAATTGTTGTGAACTTTGTTCACAACCTTGAGGCATGTATCCAGAAAAATCCACTAGTTGATAAAAAGGTTTTGCATGTGATTGATGATAATGGGACATAAAACCAGAAACATGCATCAGAGATACATTCGAGTCAGCATGTGATTGATGGTGGTGATGGCCAGCACAGGACTATAAATAAAGATTTTTGAAGTTAGAAATATATAATCATTAATAATAGCAATAAATAATTTATCCAAATTACAAGAGTAAATTTAGAACCTCAAGCATGGGTCCCCTCACATGATATATATCGTCTACATATATATCATTGCATGTATTCTGTATTTTCATGCAAAATACTCTAGTCCATTACACCTTGAACAAGAAAATCATTTCAATCATTGTATGCACGAATCCAATGACGATGATAAATAAGGCCAAAAAATATCTATTTTGCCTCTTATATCAATGTTGTGGAGTTCGTCTATGTTTGGTGGATCATGTGGAATATTTTGTCTCATTCTAAATTATCTCATGACCCTGTCTACTGGGTGTCATTCCACAATTGCATAACATATGAGAGAGACTCTTGCACGAACAATCATAGATATGTCTGTTAGAGAATTAGTATGATAATCCTGGATAAATTCAAAGAATCGTGTTCGTACACTTTCCGAACAAAGTATTTCGACCCTATTCTTGCCTGGGTTCACGAAATCCTTGTTGGGATAATTCTTTGAAGAACAATCTGCTTCTGGCAATAGAGAACAGATCAGGAATGTAGAGAGAAAGTATGATTTTCGTATCTATTAA
>PYAF01002033.1:1998193-2070485 GCA_007407185.1 Glycine tomentella | reverse complement strand
CAACAATCCCCTGGACCCCAGCCAGGGGCGCTGCCTCTTGGAACCCCGCACCGTAATCGCGGTCAATTATGCGTTGGCTCAACAAGCGTGCACTCCGCACTACCCTAACTTGTTTCCAAAGCTTAACGCGTAATCGCATTGGCCTATAGTAAATCACATTACTACTAAAATCCATAGATGACACTAAAATCACCAACAATGTCTACAGTAATCGATTAGCGAAAACAAATCTTGGTATCCAAATCAAAACCTTGATTGTAGACATACTACAACGATTTGGGTATACTGTGTCATACAAAAAAGCTTGGACAGCTAAACAAAAACTTGTTGAAATGGTTTTTGGAAATTGAGAACATTCATATAGTTATCTGCCTGTGTGGATGACAGTTGTTACACACTTTGTACTAGGTACAGTTGTTAGATACAAAACTTTCGCTCTAATGGAGGATGGTGAAGATGGATCTTCTAAACTCATCCTTAATCGTGTATTTTGGGCTTTTAAGCCATGCATTGGAGGTTTTAAATATTGCAAGCCAATTGTGCAAGTAGATGGAACATTCTTAACTGGAAAATATCAAGGTACTTTGTTGACTGCCATTGCACAAGATGGTAGTGGAAACCTTTTTCTAATTGCTTTTGCAATTGTTGAGAGCGAGAGGAAAGATGCTTGGATGTGGTTCTTGCATTATTTAAGGAGTTATATTACACCTCAATCAAATTTGTCTATTATATCAGACAAAGGAACCGGTTTGCTAGCAGCTTTGTGATCAGAATGAATTGGGTGGCATCGTCCGAATGTATCTTATGTCTACTGCATTAGCCACATTGCATCAAATTTTAACAAACAGATTAAAAATGTTGATTTAAAAAAACAATTCATCAATATGGGTAAGCTTCTAACTATTTCATGATAAAAATTCTTGCATTATTACTTGCATCATTATATTTTGACATTTTATTTTGTCCTTTTCCATAGGATGTAAGTTGCGGAAATCGCGATTGGAGGCAAAGTTGCTCGCAATTCGATCATAGTTTCCACAAATAGTAGAATGGTTGGAACAAATCCCCAAGTGCAAATGGACTCAAGCATATGATGAAGGCAAATGGTATAGGCACATGACTACCAACCTTGCCGAATGTATGAATTCTGTTTTGAAAGGAGTTCGAGCGTTGTCTATTACTGCCTTAGTCAATGAACATTTAATAAAATAAATGACTCATTTGTTACTAATGACATGAAAATAATGAATATGATAAAGGCAGGACGTAGGTACTCTGAAGATGTGTATGCAATGATGCAAGAAAATCAACATATTGGAAACATGTGAGTTTAAGGTTTAGGAAATTGCTAATACACGACATGGGCAACGAACAATAACATGCACTGTCAAGTTTAATTAATGATCATGTGAGTGTGGACACTCCCAGGCTTTCTGAATTCCATGCTCGCATGCAATTGCAGTGTGTGCGTCTTGCAACTTAAATTACGATGACTCTGTTGACCCTGTATATAAGTTGGAAAACATTTGCAAAGTTTATCAGCATCATTTTCATTCCCTTGGAAGTGAAGAAAATTGGCCTCGATATTTGGGTTCATATTTTATGCCTGATGATTCAAAATGACAAAAAATATTGGGAAGGTCAGTCACGCTCATATATATAACGAGATGGATGAAGCCAAAAAAATGTTCATTGTGTAGTGAAAGATACAATCGTCGTAACTGTCCATACAGGGAAGTTGACAACTAATATTATTTGTACTTTTTTACTTTTATTTAATTTCTCATCTTCATTTGATGTTCATTAATCTTTTTATGAAAGACATTTAACTAATGTTATTACTTAAATTATATTTGGTATTAATATAACAATTATTCTTATAATAAAATTTTAATTGTCCATACAATTATTCTAATAAAAAATATTTAACCTTAGTATGCCAAATGATTAATTAACAAAATGATATTTGTCAAAATAAATAAACAAAACCAAAATTAATATATCTTATCTAATATAAAAAATCCTATTATTAGCAAAAAAAAGTTCATCAAACAATATTTCTTTTCAAATTACAATTTTAAAATTACTAACAAAAATTACATAATTAATTAAAAAGGTAAAAAAAAACTTTAAAACAAATTAAAAGAATTTAATTTATATATAAAAATAAAATACAGGATGCAAGAGGAGGGTTGATGTCAGGGGTTGTGAACTGACCATAAAAAAATTAACTATTTTTATGTGATGAACCTTTATGATATTTCGTTGGGGTGTACCCTTAATAGCGGCGCGTTACATTGGGCCCTGGGTGTAGCAAAAAATGAGCTAGGGTCCTTGCCACAAGGCAAGGCGCTACAACGATCTCAGGATGTAGTGAAAAGTGAGCTAGGGTCCAGGCCGAAAGGTAAGGTGCCTGGTCTTCACTCGGATTTGGTGACAAATAGGCAATGGTTCCAATACGCAGATGAGCGAGCGTGACGGACAAATACCGCCCAGGGGTTTAGGGTGAAATTGGAAAGGTGGAACATATGAACTTTAACGGGTAAACTGAGAGAGTTAGCAGATCTTTTTGCAAGAAGAGAAGTGAATATTGTTTGCTTGCAAGAAACTAAGTGGGTGGGAGAAAAGGCCAAGGAAGTGAAGGGCACTGATTTCAAGTTGTGGTATATAGGTACAACCAAGAGTTGAAATGAGGTTGGTATTATGCTTGATAGAAGTTTCAAAGATAAAGTCATTGACATCAAAAGGAAAGACAACAGGATTATGATGATTAAGCTTGTAGTGGGGGATCTAATTTTAAATATCCTTAGTGTGTATGCACCCCAAGTTGAACTACATTCAAGTGAAAAGAACCAATTTTGGGAAGACTTGGAGGAGGTTCTGAGAGGGATATCACGAGAGGAGAAGATTTACTTAGAAGGAGATCTAAATGGTCACGTTGGTAAAAGCAATGGAGATTTTGATAGAATTCATGGTGGTTTTGGCTATGGGACTAGAAATGAGACTCGAGAAGATGTCTTGAACATTGTACTAGCCTATGATTTGATACCAGCGAACACTTTTTTTTAAAAAGAGAATCTCATTTTATCACTATCATAGTGGCCAAAATTGTAGTCAAATTTATTTCTTTATGGCTAGAAGGGAAGATAGAAATTTGTGTATTGACTGCAAGCTCTATCCTGGAGAATGTGTGGCGACACAACATAAGTTGGTAGTTCTAGAGGTTAGGTTCAACAAAGTTCTTAATTTGAGGAAGAAGACTCAAAACCCAAGGATAAGATGGTGGAAGCTAAAGGAGGAGAATCAAATAGAGTTTAAGAAAAACATGTTGCGTGAAGGACCGTGGGAGTTTATTGGAGAAGCTAATGAAATATGGAATAAGATGGTTATGTATGTTCAAAATGTGGGAAGGAGGGTGCTAGGTGAAAGCAAAGGAAACAAAGTTCTTACAAAGGAAACTTGGTGGTGAAATGGAGAGGTGCAAGAGACTATTAAACAGAAGAAGGAATGTTTTAGATCTTTGCATAAATGTTCCAATGATGAGAATTCGCAAAAGTTTAAAGTAGCGAGAAGAAATGCAAAGAAAGCAGTACGGAAAGTTAGAGGCATAGATTTTTACGATTTGTATAAAAATCATGGGAGCAAGGATTGTGAAAAAGGTATTTACAAACTTGCACAAATGAGAGATTAGAAGAGTAAAGACCTCACCCAAGTTAGATGTATCAGGGATGAAAATCAAAAACTTTTGGTAAGGGATGAAGATGTAGCGAAAGATGGCTAAACTACTTTAACAAACTTTTTAATGGGAATTGCAACAAGAGTGAGGTGGATTTGGAAGACATTTCTGAAGATCTGAATAGAATATTTATGCGTAGAATTAATACACATGAAGTTAAAGAGGCTTTACCTATCCCGTTTTTATTATCACTTTCTGAACTTTTCTTTGTTTTCGGAAAACAGGATTTGGCTCATAAAAATTTTCTATTAGGATCAGTTCAATGGTGAAAGTTTAAGGTAATATGTATGAAATTTAAGGTTCAAACTACCATTATAAATTAAAAAAATCATAAAAATTCAATTGAAACTTAAAAATATAATAATAGTAGTTATTCTTTTTGTTTATTTCCCCCTTCCATCTTTTTTATTTTTATGGCAAAGAAGGGTTTACGTTAACCATTCATAAATGACAGTAGGTGCAATTTTTCCCATGAGAGAAGGACCAACAATCTTCTTAATGGATGCGAGGGAGAGCCTGCTATGGATAAGGTGAAATGGGGAAGAGACACCAGAGGGGGTCTCTACCAAAGGGGTATAAATAACAAAAGGGTAGTTTTGGAAGAAAAATAATAAAAGGAGGTATATTATTAAAATAGAGGGGTATAAATAACAAATAGTCCAATAAAATAAAGCAATGACCAAATTTGATTCAGAATGGATCTAGGCAAGTCTAGGTGGCTAACATGTGTACTTAGTAATTCCTGAAATGTAAAGAGCAAAAACCTGTCACATAATCTAGTTGGTGCTTGATGGGCTGCTCTAACCAGTTGAGCCTGTTAACTTACAGGTTACACATACAAAGTTAGGATGTTACATCCTGTACTATCGTCTATCACTATTACTTCTTGTTGTGCCCTAATGCAATCAGACGCGACATGAAGTAATACTGGAGTGCAGAAAGTTTTAGCCACAGAGTTATTGGAAACTAGTACTAGGCCCAACCCAAAAGAGAGTAAAAGTAAAATAAAAACACAAAATGAATAAACTAAAAACTCTCTATGTCAAATTAAAATTTCCTTGGCCCACATGAAGTCCCGCAACATGATTAGTCTTTGACCCAATAAGTTTAGATACATATGTGGTCTCTGATCTAGGATCATAACAAAACTACACCCCTTGTGGTATTGATTAAAAGAAAAGAGTTTTGGTAACCAATGTCTTTAGAGCGTCAATTAAGGAACTAAAAAGGGACAATATTTATTGTGTATATCATAGAAGAGCATATAAAAGATCAAGAGTAGCGTAATTTTTCTCCTTCCAATAAAAATATCTATTTTAAGTTTTTTAACCAATATCCTTAGGACACTAATTAGCATTTGCCTAAAAAAAATACACCCCCTTTCTTGGGGTATATGACTTGTCATAGAAAATTTTTAAAAAGAAAAATAAAATTTGAAATGTATTTAGGAAACTTTAGTGGAAAAGAAGAGAGAAAGGGAGATATATTTAATTATAATGACATGTGTATCAATAGCCAAACTCTAAACATAGTATGAAAGAAGAAGATTAAATATTGGAGTGGAGGAGCTACTATTCACACTTAGGGAGTTCATAACCGATCAAATATTATGTGAATCTAAAAAATTGATAAAAAAAAATCAAAAACCAAATAAATTGAAAATTGAATGCATCAAAAAATTTAAAAACATTTATTTTATTAGATTATATCAAATTTAATTTTAGAAATCGATCCAAATCCAAACCAAACTTGTATATATGTTTATACTTTAATTTATAAATTTATAATACCACTCTTATTATCACTTATATATTCCTAAATACATTTAATTAAAGATATTTTTTACTAAATGTTTGAGTGGAGATGCATAAATATTCTATTACTAATTATAAAATGACATATAAATAAAATATTTGATATTTTAAATTATTTTTTATTAATTTATTATATATATTACCTTTTATTTAATATTTTCTAAAAAAAATATTTAAACTGGAAATTGATTTAATCTAAATCACTTTAAATTGAATCATATTGGATTGAAAGTTTAAAACAAAATCAATTGAATGATAAATTAATAAAATTAAAATGATTGGATCATATAATTTTTCTCTTCAAAATTAATGCAATCCAATCCGTGAACACCCCTATTCACAATACCAATTTTGCTATTTCACTACCATCATTCGGGAAAAGACATCCTTGCCCCATGTTTGGTTATCTCCCACCCATCCCTCTTCCCTTTCACCTTCCCTGCACCCCTTCCTTCTTTTTCTCACCAAGATCCAAGTTGCGTCATGCCACCCCAAACCATTGTGTGGCCGAATGGTGATCGAATTTGTCGATACATCTGGCATGGAGGAAGCGTTGTTGAGAAGGATTGTGAATTTGTTAGTGCAGAGGAATGCTCACGGAGAAACTCTCCATCTTCATATTTGTGATGTGAAATTGCTACTCCACTCTCCTCCCTCATCGGTGGCGGTGGGAGGCATAGCGGCGTGTTGGGTGAAGGCACAAAATGAAGAGTATGCATTGTTTTTGAAGAAGAGGAAGGCGTTGGATAAGAGGGTTGTGGAGGAGAATGGAGGTGGTGAGGGTAAGGGGGAGAAAGTTGTTTATAATGGCTGAGTGCGGGGAGAGAAAGGTTTTAGGGTGTGTGAATTGTGACACATTTCTCAATAGAAATGCAATTATATTTTATTTAATATACACAAACACTTTTGGTGTGTAAAAAATATCGAATGAAAACATGATTTTCTGTTTATTTAATAAAATAAATTGTGTTTTTTTTACATCCCTTTTACAATAATAAAAACATGATTTCTTCATATACTCAATAATGAAATTGTGTTTTGTTTCAATATTTTACATCCCTTTATTATAATAATGAAAACAGATATATAGTAAAAAAAAAAAAATTGCCCCCAAACAATGCAACAAAAACATTATTCTACTATACAGTATATAGTAAAATTGTAATTTCGTTGTTTTATGTTAGTTTTACCCTAATTATATATAATAGACACACAATTTCATTGTATAAGTAAACAACAAAGTCACATTTTCATGAGAATGGTATTTCAGAAAAATGAAAAATCTTATTCATGTGGATAGTGTGAATAATAAAAGTGCTAGTGGGAATAGTAGCTCCCTTGGGAATGGACATTTATTTATTTGAAATGGGTTCAAACAACCCAGTTCATTCAATTCACCAAAAAAACGTAGTTCATTCTAATTCTAATTGGACTGCATATCATGGGCTCATAAGTCTTCTTTTTTTCTCCTACACTTGAGAATTCTTATTTTGATATAAACATTGAATTGGCTCAATTCTAAAATGATATAGGAATAAGGGAATAAAAATAGTTATTACTTATATATAGTTTAATATACTATTAAATTTTTTTGTTACCTTTTTATGTAGAGACCGCTTGGAATTAAGTATGGCAACTTGGACAGTTATATGTTTAAGACTCAAATTTGAAATCACTTATTAGATAAAGCTACAAGAATTTTATGCTACTTCATTCACACACTCGGTTGTAATTATTAATTACTTTAATAACACATTCGTAAGATTTATACGTTGATAAGCTAGTTGAATGGAAAAAGAAGAAGAAAGATGTCTCATGTTTAAGACTCTCCCACTAATATTCTTACAAAACTAACTGCTAACGTTATTGATAAAAAGAAACTTTAATAGCACATTAATCACTTTTATTAAATTTATGATTGTTTTTATTATCTTTTAAATTGCGCTCTAAATTGAAAAGGAAGTAACAAATAAAACCAGCTTTTTAAAATTTCCCATTTTTAATTTTGAAAGGCGTTTTCAGGTTTGGAAGCGGAATCTAAGTGCATAGTATTCTTCGTTGTTACTTCGGTCACAGCCACCACTTTCTCAAACTCCGTTCCAATTTTAAGATCAATAAGTACACTCACATACTACCAATATTATGATAAATTCATTAAATGCGTATATAACAACCTTATCTTTTCCGAATAATCGATATTTGACCATCTCAATCAATCAATCAATCAATTGTTGGGTTTAACGAAGTACAATATCTCCTGGGAATCAAATCCAATCCCCGAATCTTGACTTTATCTTTTATTAGCAAATCATGATTGATGCGTGAATCATATATATTTGTTCTTATAATTAGCAACCATGGTTGCTTTTCCCACTATACCTCTTAGTACGTGGTTGTTTCATCCTCCTTTGACATCGTTTCGCCGCCATATTTCCCCCCAATTCCAAATCTCTTCTAGGTTTACGGTATCGAACAAAATGGGCAAAATTGTCAATTCAAGCACCGAGTCTTCACTTGCAGAATCATCGTCAGCGGTTGCAGGTTCTGCTGTTCGCAAAGACAATGTATGACTCAACCTCTTCTCTCTCTCTCTCTTTTTTTGTTAAATAGTTATTTGCATTATTGTAGCAAACCGCTAAAATAACTCAAGTCACACATTAGTATAAAAATAGTGTATAAGTGAGAAATAATTCTCAACTTATGAATTAATTTTTAGATTGAGTTAGATTTAAACTTAAATTTTAATATTTAAATTAGGTTTATCATTGGATGAACAACATTGCAGATATCGAATGATTTTCAAATTTTTGAAGTTTGTTTTAAAATTATAAAATAAAAGTTGAATTTCTTTTAATTTAAAAGAGATAACGGTAAAGGAGAGGAAAGGAAAACGTAGAGTGAAGAGTGACAAAGAAAGCTCGAAGAGAGAATGAAGGATTTCTTTTAATAATTTAGTTCACAACAACCGTTTTATTTTTTTTGTTTATTTTAATTTCCATGATTTAAATGCAGGTTATGGATGATGGGCCATTGGCAGATACACCTGATGACAATGAAGGATTTATAATGTTTGGCAGTATTCCAACATCGCTGAACAGAAAGAATGAGAAGAAGCATTCAGTACCTTTGTTCCCTAGTTGCACACCATTTGTTGATAAACTCTCTGAATTCACGTCTAGTTCTAATCATTTAAAATCAACACCAACAACTACCACTACGAAATTTTCAAATGCTATATTGACATCCTCCTATGATGAATCGCCTCAACGTAGTAATTCTTGGAAGAACAAATCTGCATCTGTCAATAGAACTTATAATAGCTCCAGCAATTCAAACTATGATAGTGAATTGCCTCAAGGTAGTAATTCTTGGAAGAAGAAACCTGCATCTGTGAATAGACCTTATAATAGGCCCAACAATTCAAACTATGATGCAGTTGGTAACAAGTTGGATGCTTCAGTTGGTTCTCCAATGCCCAAGCCATTTGACATCTGCTTTTCTGGAAGAAGAAATCCTGCTTTAATAGGAGCTACATTGCCTGGTGACAATGAAGAAAGCTGCATTGAGATGCAGAAGGAAGAGAAAAAAGGGGGGATATTGCGGCCTGGAATGGTTCTCTTGAAAAATTATATAACCCTTGATGAACAGGTACTTAATTTTCACTTTCTTCGGTATGTAGGATGTACAATTTTCCAATACTCTTTAAATGGCATTTGTATTGCAAAAGTAGAAAGTGCAATTTATGATGAATATTATATTGCAGCAACCACTGTTGTCAAACTAGAGTTAACTTGTATACTCTTATGAATATACAATTTTAGGTAGAGGAAATGAGTTAGCTTGCTGTTAAACTCTTTCCTGGATAAACTTCAACAAACTTGGTAAACTTGTATAAACCGTTGAATCATGAAGTTAGTGAGTTTGAAATGAAATGTAAATTTTTCCCTCAATTGACCTCGCAGTGGCAGTGTTTTATGCTGCTCACGTGCTGTTTCTGAAGCCAATGCAAATGTAAGATTTACTAGGACTAAAATGTATTACACAAACTGATCAAAGTTCAAACCCTCACAATTATCCATTTTCAGAATCAGGAGTAGTTTGACAACCTTGACAGCAATTACCACGACATTAAGAGTAGACATATTAGAAAATTAGCTAATTGTGTATAGAATGATACATAGGTTGCAGCCAATTCTCTCTACTGTCTGTTGTTGGATTGTAGCATAATGCATTTCATTCATAAAAGTTGACCCTATTTATCCTGAATGTTGCACCATAACTTCATTGTATTTGGTTGAAACGTTTTGGTCTTGGTCCTGGAGGATTCTATCAACCTGGTTATGCAAATGGAGCGAAACTTCGATTGAAGATGATGTGTCTTGGTATGGACTGGAATCCTCAGTCCTATAAATATGGAAAGAAACGGGTGATTGATGGTAGCGAGCCACCGAGTATTCCCAATCGCTTCAGTCAACTGGTTATAAGAGCAATCCAAGAAGCACATTCTCTAATTAAAAATGAAAATAGAGTATTGAATGTGGAGGAAGAACTTCCTTCAATGACTCCTGATATATGCATTGTCAATTTTTATACAAACAATGGAAAGCTTGGTCTTCATCAGGTTAGCTCCTTTACTTCCTACACTACCATGGTTTGCATTTTCAATGTGAGAAAGAACTCATAAATTTTTGGATATTGTAGACTTATTCCAAGAAAGTTGAAAAGAAAAAGTGATAAAAGAGAAGAGAATATGCAGACCAAAGAGGGAGGAAATTAAAAAGAAAGTGTATATATTGTAGGATAATATAAGCATATAAAAATATCATAGATATCTAATCAATTCTTCTCTTCCAACATTCCTAATTTTCACCTGTGGCATTCCTTTTTTTTTTGTTTTTTACACAATGCAAAGGACATTTGTTGAACATTTCAGTGGAAATCTTGATATGATATTTGGTTGTTCTAGTCGTGATTGTTCAAGTAATCAAGTCTATATTGTCACATTGGTGTATCTGCAGATTGCTGAGTACTGAAGCATTAAGCTAGTGTCTTATACTTCAGGCATAAATGAATGCTATTTTATCGAGTATCTCATGTCTCATCCATTTATTTTGTTAGCCATTCTTTGATAACATGGACAAACTCTCATGTTTCTATCATGAAACTACTTGATGCAGGATCGCGATGAAAGCAGAGAAAGTCTCCGAAAAGGGTTGCCTGTTGTGTCCTTCTCTATTGGTGATTCAGCAGAATTTCTTTATGGGGATGAGAGGAATGTAGAGAAGGCAGAGAGTGTATTGCTAGAATCAGGAGATGTGGTGATATTTGGTGGTGAATCTCGACATGTTTTCCATGGTGTGTCATCAGTGTTACCAAATTCAGCCCCAAAGGAATTGCTGAGAGATACTTGTCTTATTCCTGGTCGCCTCAATCTTACATTCAGACAGTATTAAACTATTCATGACCCCTCATCTGTTCTCTGAATCAATGTTATTGTTTTTGTTATATACATGCTTTTTATAGTTATAAGTTATTGTCCAAGTGAATTGTGTAAAGTTACATTAATAGCTTGAATGTCACTAGCGTTCGTAAACATCATGTATTAAATATAAAGTTAGCCAGTTGAATTTAGTTCACTATTTGACGTTGTGATCAACAACACAGATTCTTGATGAGTTAATTTCCATGTCATATTTGATCAAAATTACCTAGGCTTTTTTGATGGCTAGCTTTCTTCCCTGTTCAGGATTATTTATGAAAATTCTGTTTAGTATAAACTGCTGTAACACTTTCTTGTGAAGATATATATTTGATAACCTAAATATATTCACGTAATTTTAAATTATGTGTGCTAAGCATAAAAAAAATTATGTGTTCTAGTGAGCCTGCATGTGTGCGAAAATTATAGTATTACCTACTAATTATAAATTATTTTAAATATAAGTTAATAACTTTTAATTATATAACAATAAAATGTTTGGGTGACAATATCATTTTTTTGCAAAATCAATATACTTCAATTAAAATTTTATATTAGTATAATACATCCTATGAATTGTTTAATTTATAAGTAACAATTTTAATAATGAAATTTTCAATATATGATTTTTGCTAGCGTATAAATTTTTTTAAAGCGAAAGTGGTTTTATAAAATATGATCCCCTGTTGAGAAAATGTTGTGGATATTAGTTAGCAGTCTAGAATTTGAATTCTGAAATTGGATATGACATAAATCGATTTGTGTGCGCCTGTGGACTCCGACAGAGATGAATCATATTTTTTAAATTTGGATAATAAATACCTCATATTAATATCATAGTAAAAAAGTTAGAGAAATTTTTTATAATGAAATAAATTTTTTTATAAAAGTCTCTTATTAGTTTCTTATGATCTTTTAAGTTTAAAATTTGAGTTATTTTAGTTCTATAACTTTTTAAATTTGAGTCATTCTAATCTTTTATCTTACTAGTAGTATATAAATTATTGTAAAGTTTGTTTTATAACCATCACAAAATGAATAATACTAATGATATATTAAGATAAAGAAATGATTAAATCGAATCAAATTTGAAAGATAAAGAATCAAAATAAATTTTAAAAAAGATAAAAGATAAAACTGAATATAAAAAATTGGATAAAGGAGTAAAAGTATAATAAAAATTTATTAAGTATAAAATTGTTTTTTTATAATAAAAATTATTATGTTAAAATTGTTAAGTAGTCGTGGTACAATGAATCGGATGCATAGATTTATTGTTTGATCTTTCTTTCGAAAAAGTTATTGCTAGATAAAGACTAAAATCCTTTAATTTTAGTTATTAATTTATTTTGCACTTTTATTGCTATCCCGAAGGACCCGAACCATGTATGTGTTGTTCCTATCCGTCCCTCGTTCAAGATCATCCATTTTATCTCGAACATTCCATATGAAAGTTGTTCGCATATATATATATATATATATATATATATATATATATATATATATATATATATCTTAATGGCTTTATTGCTTTCGTATTTGGGGATGTTTTGTCCCTTTTTGAGAAAATGCTGTCTTCATGATGGGTTCAGGTCAGTGTCTATTATATCAAATTTATAATGACAACCAATAGCCAAATATACATAAACACGTAGACATCAATGATGGTGGAAAATTGGTTGTGGAAATCCTACTCCGCAAACAAAAACAAAAGTGTCATCAGAATGTTGAAAGCCTACACATTCTTTGTTGTGGAAAACCTACAATGCTGAAACTGAACCTTTCTTTTGTATATTTTTATCTCAATAAACAAGGTCTATGAATTGATCGTGATTTGGATACATTTAATTAGTTTAATGACGTACGTTTTTACCTTGTTTCCGTTAATTTACAGGTATTAATACGGTTGATTTTTCAACTAATAAAAATCAAGCTGTATTATAATATTATTATTTTAAAATTTAATGACAATTTGAAAAAAGAAACTTTAGTTTTTCTAAAAATTGATAACAAAAGATTAATTTAAAGCAAAAACAAAAGAGAGTAAGAATATGCTAATTACCATAATAACAAGTAACACAATATAACAACAAATCAAGAAAGTGATAAAAAATTCGCAATTTTAAAATTTTGAATCCCATTCATATTTTTTTAAGTCTTTTAATTTTAGATATTTTATATAACTCTCCTAATTTTTTTTATATTGAAGTTTAATTCTTAATTTGTTTTATATTTCTTGCTTAATTAAAACGTTAAAATTATGCAAAAAATTGACAAAACACTAAAAAATAGCAAAAAGTATATAAAATGCCAAAAGAGAATTATATATATTTTTTGTATATAAAAATATATTAAATTATATAAAATTGAAAAGCGCAAAATTGACATATATAACTTTTAAGAGAATTATATAAAATACCTAAAATTTGTAAAATACAAAGACTTAACAAAACTTAAGAATAAAATTCAAAATTTCAAAATTGTGGATGAAAAAATACCCTTGTTTTTTTTTTTATCACTCTGTATTTGTAGTCACATCTTTTCCCATCATACAAAGCAAATAAACTTAAAGAGATTAAGTTTTTTTTTCCTTAAATTAATCTTTTGTTAACATTTTTTTTATAAAAAAAGTAATTTTTTGTGTGAAAATTATCATTAAATTTTAAAATAATAATATAATAATACAGTTTGATTCCTAGTAGTTGAAAAATATCAATTGTACCAATACTCCAAATTAACCGAAACACAATAGAAATTCTCTAGTTTAATATATATGCCAACAACTTTTAAGTTTATTTGCTTTTATAATGGGAAAAGATAACCTAAGTACCTTAAAATGTACCTCTTTTTATAGATATATACCAATTTTGATTTTACCCTAATTGATCCTTAAACTTAATCTCTTTTTGCATATACACCTTAAATTTAATTTCATCTCAATTAATCCTTAAAATTTATTCCCTTTTACATAAAAAACACCTTTTATATAAAAATTCGGGTTAAACTATTAACTAAATAAATATCAATAATTTATTTATTTATTTTAAATCCCAATCATTTTTAGCTTACTTTTATAAATTACTTTTTCAAACATTAAAAATAATAAAATTAGAATTAAAAAATCAAACAAAGACTTTTTGATTGTTATTTATTATTTTCTTTTTTCCTACATTCATAATTTTTTATTATATTTGAATACATGGAAAACATTGTAACAAAACAAATTAAGAATATATAATGAATGATTTAATTTAAGATCAATCATTTAAGTCTAACCTGACAGGAATACCTTTTTATAAAAAGGTTAAATCTAAGGATAAATTTAAATAAAATTAAAGTTATGAGTGTCTATTTGCAAAAATGTAAAGTTCAAGAATTAATTAAAATAAAATAAAAATTTATAGTATCTATTTACAAACAAGATCAAATTATAACTACTGTGGTGTCAGTGTGTCATAGCTTGTCTGAAGGCAAAGTTCTACGCTATCTTCTTCTTTGGTCTTCGAAAGGCTTGGGAAGAAGGCATCCATAACATCATTTGTGAATCTGACTTATTGATGGCTCTCCACCTCATTACAGCTACGGTCAATAATTTTCACCCCTATTACCCCTTGGTTCAGCAAATTCGTAATTTCAAGAAATTCAGCATGAAATGAAATCTCTCCTTCAGGCACACCCTCTGCGAGGGTAAATGGATAATCACTCATGTGCGACTGGCTTGCCATATATGATACTACACATGAAGATTCGTTTACAGTTTGGACCGGCTGCCCTTTAGAAACAAAGGTCAAAATGCCACGGTTTGTAAAATTATTTGGCAAAATGCCACGGCAATCAAAGATTTTGTGAAAATGCCACGGTATGAATTCGTCGAAAGTGGAGGCGATTTAGGTGGCTGATGTGACGTCACTTTTTCGCCACGTGACAGGCGACAATAGGTTGTCTAATTCGCTATACAGGACAGCGAATTAAGTGTTGACCGGACAGTGTTAGCTTGGACAAGACACGTGGCAAGCTGTGGATGGACACGTAATTTGTCACGTCTGCGAGCGAATTAGGTCATTTTTATACATTTTATTTGTTTTTAATTATATGAAATATTTAATTAAATCTTTAATTTTTTTTTCCAGGCGATCCATAACTTTATGTACAAGTTTTATCAAAAAAATTCCATAAATCAATGCATCCAAAATTTTAAATTATTTAAAAAAAAATTGCATAAAAATAATTCCATTTATTTAATTCACAATCTTTATTTATACTTTATATTACAACAAATCTTTACTATTATTATTAAATCTTTAATTTTATTATTAAATCTTTAATTTTAATATTTTATCAAATAAATTCTTTAATTATTATACCTTCAATTATTATTTTTATTAAATCAAATCTTTATCTAAAATTTTTATTATACGTATAATCTTTACTTATTAAATCTTAACTTGTTATTATTATTCAATTTTCATTTCTATATTTATCAAATCACAACTTTAATTAAAATTTTAACTACATCAAATATTTAATTATCAAGTTTTAATTTTTTAATAATTATTTTAATTATACGTGTAATTATTTTAAATAAATTAATTCTTTAATTATTATACCTTCAATTATTATTTTTATTAAATCAAATCTTTATCTAAAATTTTTATTATACGTATAATCTTTACTTATTAAATCTTAACTTGTTATTATTATTCAATTTTCATTTCTATATTTATCAAATCACAACTTTAATTAAAATTTTAACTACATCAAATATTTAATTATCAAGTTTTAATTTTTTAATAATTATTTTAATTATACGTGTAATTATTTTAAATAAATTAATTCTTTAATTATTAAATATTCACTTGTTCTTTTTATTACATGAATGCGTATTAATTTTATTAAATCTAAAAATATTATTAATATTAAATTAAATGTTTTATTATAATTGTTATTAAATCAGATCATTAAGTAAAAACTTAATTTAAATATTTCAGATAAACATTATTTCACAATATTTTTTTAAATAAATTATTTTCTGAAACTTTACACTTATAACCAAAATAAATTCAAAATAACTTACTAACATTATGAGAGCAAGTAACGTATTCAGGGAGCAAGGGAGCAAGATAACAGGTTGGGAGGAAGAAAAAGCTTTTTACGAAAGTGACGTTGGACCACCTTCACCTATAGTGGGGCTAAGTCACCAAAATCGCTGGACCCATCAGCGGCTTATACCCTCCACGTCAGACCTCCAATAGTTCGCTGCCCTGTGTGGCGATTTATCAATTGTCCCAACCAAATTCGCCCATGCTGGCAGCGATTTAGCGTCTCAGTCAGCCGTACGTAAGTCACCCATGTTGGTAGCGAATTTGCTGCATCACCTGCCCGCCAATGCTTGCCTGACACGTGGCTGTCGAAGCTCGCCCATTGGTCCAGCGAATTATACACCGTGGCATTTGGATAAAATGTTTGTCAGCCGTGACATTTTGCCAAATAAAGCAATGGCATTTTGACCACTGTCTCCTGCCCTTTACAACTTTCTCCTTTTGTTTTAGTTGATGGAATGAGAGTAGTTCACTTTAGGCCTTAGGCTTTCTGTTTTGAGCTTGTTGTCTAATCTTTTCCTACATATAAAAAAATAACAAAGATCAAATTAAAGTCTAGAGCGCCTATTTATAAGAAAATAAAGTTTAAGAAAATTAAATACTCTTTTTTTTTATATTTATCCGTTTAGGTATTATTTTTTAATATTTACCTTCCATTTACCAATATATTTAATAAATATTTTATATTCAACAAATGTTTTATTTAATGATATTATAAAAATTAATTATATTCTATATTTAATAAATTTTTTTATAGATAACAAATAAGTTGTTGCTCTCATTGATAATGAGATAATTCAATTTATGCATGTTTATGTATTATTTTTAAATTTTTAGTTTTTATTTAATAATATAATTTTTTATAAGGTATAGGAAAAGTCATATATTTACTAAATTTAACAAATATTTTGTTACCTATGTGTATTTAATATTGATATTGATGATTGATTGATATACATATAAGTAGGGATGTTCACGGACCGGTTTGGATTGATTTTGGTCGAATTTAGAATCCAATCCAATCAAATTTGATCGGTTCGATTCGATTTTTTTTTTACAATTTTTTTCAAACCCAAATCATTCATGAAATATTTGGTTCGGTTCGGGTTAATGGGTTATCCATTTAAATTTAATTTTTTTTAGAACTACTATTTTATATCATGATTCTTTTAAATATCCAATAGAATTAACAAACTATTATCAAATTTATGAAAGTAGTAAAATTGATTCATTTAATACCATCAACATAATATTCTAAAATAGACTAATAATGTAAATTAAAACAAAAGATTCTTCAACAAGATTTATTATAATACTCTGATCACAACTATTTTTACAAACTAATTTTTTGCAATAAGCTTTGCTATAACCAGATTTGTTGCAACCAGATTTGTTGAAACAAATGAACAAAATATGATAATTAATATTATAAACATGGTAAAAAAATATGAAAAATGTGAAACAAATAACAATATACCTGAAAGTAATACATTAAGAAGTTTCAACACTAGTAGTCACAACACTTGCAATTCCAACACTAGTATGTTTAATTGATAAAAACTTCATATTTAAGAATCTAAATGACAATGACACTTATTTCTAAGTAAGAGTAATGCCGGTGAAGGAAAGCGGTGCAACTTGCGACTGTGTTAGGCGATGCATTGTACCTTCTGAATCCTTTGAGTTAGACGTTTATAAATTAGTACTTAATAGTGAAACAAAATGATGGTAAAGTAAAAACCATATTGATTTAATATTTAATATGAAAAAATACTGAAAATCTATTGCAAAATAGAGTATATACATCTATTTGCAGACAACAGATCTACAGACTTGGGGCGGCGAGGTTGTGCGGTGGCATGGTGACGCGGTGTTGCTCTATCAAAACCATGTGGTTGTCGACAACTAAGAAAGAGAAGCTTTGTAACCCTAGAATAATATAACAGAAGAGGAGGAAAAGAAGCTGGCTTTAGAATGCGATAACGAGGTCAAGGTGGGTAATGAGTTTACTTTAACCCCCAACAGTCCAACTTATTCAATTATTAATATTTTATTAAAAGTACTAAAGAAAATAGTACAATATCACACCTTCTTTTATTGTCAAATTATTTTTTTGTTTTTAAATTTTAATATATATATATATATATATATAATAAAATTTATATTTTTATTACGTGTTCATGGATTGGGTCAATGGATCTATAAATCTAAACTCGTGATCCAACCCGTACATGAACTGTTTTGATCGGTTCGGTTCGATTTTTACCCAAATACATAAGTGACCCAACCCAAACTGTTCGGATCGGTTTAAATAAGTTCGGATTTACGGGTGACCTGTACCCATGAACACCCCTACATATAAGATGATTAAGTATTTGAGTTTATATTAATTCACACATTTTACTCAATAAATTAAGTTAAATTTCTTGATTATGATAAAGTATTTTTGCAAGTGGAATAAATGTATTATACAAGGACAAAGCTCCAAATCTAGTGAAACCATATGAAAATTTAGATTTTAAGAAAAAATCCTTTATTTTGTTTTAGAAATATAATGAAAAATTAATTTAAATAGATTGATAATATAGTATTTTCTATAGTTATTTAACCGTAATTCTTTTTATAATATATTTTTATTTTATAAAAACATTTTAAAATCATATTTATAGTTAACTTAGAGCATTCACAATAGGAGCATTTCGTGTTACATTTGATTTTAAGTTGTTTAAAATTTGAGAGAACTATTTATATAAGTACCTATTGCTCATGAGTTGTTTAAATTTGTAGTAATACTAAATATAGGATAGAGAAAGAGAATATTTGTGAATTAAACATCTTATTAATAAAAGTTATTTTTGAAAGAAATTAATTGAGTTGCTTAAAATTGAGGTGAGATAAATTAGGTTATTAACCATAAAGAGCATTGAAGATGCTCTAACAGTAAACAAAAATATTTACACTAGTATATTAAAACTAAATACTAGGGATGTTCTCCATATCTATTTGTGACCAAATCCAATCTAATTATATTGGATTGAGTTTTTTTAAAGTATTTGGGTCGAACCGATCCAACCAATGAAGATATGATCATAAACGAGTTGGACAATGATTTCTTTTTTTTAACCTGATACAACCCTTACCATATAATTAAATTTATTATATATATATATATTACATAAAAAACATTAATTTTTAGCTCACATAGTATATTAAATTAAACCATGCATAAGTTTTTCTTTTTTAAATTGTTATTTTTATCTCTATCTTAATTTTGTTTATATTTTCTCAAGCTAATACAATACTTTATTTCTATCTAAAATAAAAATATTATGTTAACATTGAAATCATCAATTATATTAATTAAATATTTTCACAATTTAGTCTCTTTTGAGTACATTTAGTCATTATATACTTACAAAATTTTAGAAAAAAAATTATTATTATATAAAAGTTTACAAAAAAAATATTTTAAAAAATTAATCCAACCTGACTTAATCCGTTAATGATCAGGTTGATTTGGGTCGGATCTATAAAAAGTTTGTACATACTTAATTTGATCTAACATATACAATTTTGGTTGAGTTGGATAACAATTTAGCAAAATCTAACCCTATCCATGAATAACCCTACTAAACTCCACAATTAACTAGAAAAAAATGGAACACATAATATTCAAATTCAAATAAATTAATTTTATTTTTTATATCAATATATATTACAACAAAAAATTCTCCCCATTTTTTTAGGCATGTGACTTTTTGTAAATCAAAATCTTTATTTCTCCTTCAATTAGAAAGAAAATGGTGAAATTGCCACATTCCCCGTTCATTCATGCTATTATCCCATTTAACAAAACTCAAACCTTGCAAGCTAGTAAATTATAGTCGGGTACAGAAAAAAAAAATGTCCCAGTTGAGTGAATATAGATAAAACCTTATTTAATTATTTTAAGACAGTAAATTCCAAAACTGTAATTTTCGCCAACTTCAAGGGTAATTCCATATTCCTCACCCAATCAAATCTGCCCACGTCATCACCCTCTCATTGTTCTTCTCCTTATATAATACTTCCCCATTCATCCTTCTTAGTCATTCTCCATTTCCACACTCATCAGATTCGGGTCGGGTTTGCGTTATCAATACTTCGCCGGTAAATTCTCCGTCGACGGGGCGAAAATGACGGTATCCCTAGCGACGAGGCTCGTGTCGCGGCGATCGCCGCCGCTTCTCTGGCGGCGCAGCTTTTCTCGGGCGGCGGTGGAGGCCGAAAAGGACGCCGTCGCCGCTCCGTCGCTTCCGCCGTTCGATTACTCCCCGCCTCCGTATGCGGGGCCCACCACTGACGAGATTCTGGCGAGGCGCAGGGAGTATCTGAGTCCTTCAATCTTGCACTTCTACAAGAACCCCGTGAGTCCGCGCACCATCCGATTATTTCCCGATAAATATGATAAGAGTTTAACGTTCATCCACTTGAGTATCATCAGTAACTCATACTTTTTGATTAAAAAAAGAAGTAACTCAGTATCATTTAAAAGTTTTTACTATGCGAACAAGTTAATCCTATAGTTTTTTATTTTATTTTTTAAAATAAGTTTGTCAAAGTTAATAAATATTTACACTGTTTTTAATGAAAAGAATATTTTACACTATTTATACAAGTATTATTTACTTTATTTATTAATATAAATATAATTATTATTTATGACAAGTTAGTATTTTTATGTGTCAACGCTCAATATTAATTATGAACTAAATTCTTATAATTTAACAAGTTGTAGCAATTTTTTTTTGTTTATTTAATAGACAGTAATTGTACCTAAAAATCTCCGTGTAGAGGCGTTAGATAATATTGATTAGACCACTGTCTAAACATTGAATTGAATTTTTATGACATCATATTATTTATGATAGAACGAACGACTTAGTGTGTGTTTCGATTTTGGATTTCAATCTCGGCCTTTATCCAACCTTCATTCAAGGAAGCATTTTTTTCCTTTCTTTTATAGTGAAAGTGTGTTGAGTTTGTGTCATACACCACGTTTAAAACAGTAAAGCAAACAAGCTTTTATTATTAAAAAAGAAATGTGAGTGAATGTACCATTCGTTTAATGTTTATGTTATTAAACAAGTAAGTTACGAAAAACCGATACACATTTAATTTATTTTATGCTACGATATATAATTAATGAGAAAGAAATGGTTGTGTGGGGGGTGGGGTGGTGGTGCAGGTGAACATAGTGGAGGGTAAGAAGCAGTACTTGTTTGACGAGAAGGGGAGAAGGTACGTGGATGCGTTTGGAGGGATTGCTACGGTGTGCTGCGGGCACTGTCACCCTGATGTGGTCGAAGCCATAGTCAACCAAACCAAAAAGTTGCAGCACTCCACAGTTCTTTACCTTAACCACGCCATCGCCGATTTCGCTCAAGCTTTGGCTTCCAAGCTTCCCGGTAATCTCAAGGTTTGCTTCCTTTTCCACACTCTTATCATTACAGCGTTATTTTATTTTATTTAATTACTGATCATTATAAGAAGTATATAAGATGAATTGAATGATTAAAAGAAAAAAAAAAAATATATATATATATATATATATATATATATATATATGAAAAAATTCGTGAATTTGATACTGTGTTAATAAAAATTAACTTTTAAATAAATTAACATTTACTCATAAAAAATATGATTACTAAAACATGTTATAGTACACTTGTAAATTTTTTTTAGTCTCTTGTACATATACTTTTAATCATGTTGTAATTTTATTTGATTTAATTACTCATATGATTCATACATGCATGTAACATGTTAACTCTTTAACATCTGTTTAGTCATGCATAAGCCTATATATATATATATATATATATATATATATATATTAGTTATTTGAAAAAAATAATTTGAATTATAAGTTTATTATTGTTAAATATGAAAACTAGCTTTTCTAGCTTTTTTTTTTGTTTTAAAAAAATATTAAAACTGAATTTTTAAAATGTCTTTTATTCTTTTAAAACTTTCATGATTGTCATACTTTTTTATTTTAAAAAATTGTTTTTTTTTATATATAAATAAAACCTCCCCCTTTTTATGATTTAAATGACGATAAGCGTGAATGAGAAACGTTACTTTCAACGTTAACAATACTTGTTTCTTTATTCTCATTTGCAAATATAAAATTATAAAATTTTCCAAACCAACATGGATAGATGAGATTTTGTTTTTATTAAGCAGTGGCTGAACTTGAATTCATTGTATGAGGGGAAAGAGTTAAATTTTTATTTTAAGATAATAGATGGTATGAATTATTCATTGTGAATCATTAGAGGCTCAGAGTCAATAAAAAATTGTTTTTAAAAACATTTTTGCTGCTTCTTGCTAAAAAGAAAAAATAAATAATAATGCGAATCAAAACTAAGGACTGTTTTGTACAAAGTTATTTTTGAGAATGTGTAACTAAAATGAATTTTGTTAATTTAGTATGGGCTGCAATAGACAAAAGAAATCACCCAGATAAATAGTATTTTTTCTTCTTACTCCAAAATTGGAGGATCCATAGCTTCAATATCTATATTATTTGGAAAATTGAACGGGGTAAATATTGGAAAAAATTTACATCAATTTAGATTTATGAGTCTTTTCATCACTTATATAGATTTATACTTGAATAATCAAGTAAGTGAATTAGACATCACACCTTACCCCAAAATTTTAAAATTAGATTTATAATCTTTTCATTACTTATAAGATGTTTAACTTTTCTATTTCTGAGGCTTTAATTTCAAACAGAATTTGGGAGAAGCTGTCACGTAAGTCACTATCCCAAGAGATGGGCATGTTTTAATGATCATGGTAGAGTTTGACATTTTTTTTTTCATTGCTTCGTGGTATTTTATTTGTAAAATATTTCTTTCTTTGTCCACATATAAGTATGCTAACGGGGTTCATGGGATTGAGACGCCATTCGTTGCGTGGCATGGTATCGATGCTAGCACATGGTTTAGTAGCAAACAATAAATAAAATGTATGTCATTGTTCTGTCAGAGAAAAAAAATGCATGTCATTGTCACACGATAGATATATAAACGATCAATGTTAAGTTTACTGGGAAAAATAAAATAAAAAATCTCCGCTATCAACATTATAACTATGAAATATGATTATTTATAGGAATATTATTTGGCTACTACTTATATTTGCCGGAACTATATATTTCTCAATTTAATTTTAATTAGAGAACCGTGTTTGAAACTACTAGCATAATAAATTTACTAGATACTGTTTCAATATTAGATATTTCTTTTAGTAACCGTTCAATTTGATGTGTGAATTAGGTGGCTCGTGAAAATAATGGAATTAATAAAGATATTTATATTTATTTTTATGAGTACATTTTGATTTGAGATGAGATTATCATAAACCCTTTGTCTTTGTGTTCTTAATTATCTTACTCAGGTGGTGTTTTTCACAAACTCTGGAACAGAAGCAAACGAATTGGCGATACTGATTGCAAGGTTATACACAGGGTGTCATGACATAATATCTCTAAGGAATGCTTATCATGGTAATGCAGCTGGGACAATGGGAGCCACAGCTCAAAGCATCTGGAAATTTAATGTAGTACAGGTATAAGCTAAAAAACATTTTTTAGTTTATTTTATATATTATATATTTATATTCTATAAATTTTATATAGGAATTGGTACTACTTACATGAAATCCTGTAAATTAACCCCCAAAAAAACGAAAAGATATACAAGTAGTGTCAAGAAAAATAAAATAAAAAGTTTCCCCGTTTACGGTGAATGAATCATCTCTTTTCTTTCATTCTTTGAAACATAATTTAAAAACCAACCAGGCCACAAGTGCACGTAATTGATGACATAGTTGAGTGGATTGTCACATCTTGGTAGCTAACTCATTTTTTAACTCAACTTTACACGTTCAACATCAACGCTGTTTAGCTACAATAATGGACTTGTCACTGGTGTCATGGGTTACAGGTAGCTACGTATCAAGTATCAAGTATCGAGTATCAACCACTAAAGGGATGTTCATATTTAGAATGGATTTTTTTTATTTAATTTTAATCTTTTGATTCATTAGAAATGAAAGATTTTAATTAATTTGAAATTTAATTAGTTAGAAGGTAAATAAAGTCTAATAAAAAATTATTTTTATCAAAGATTAAATTTGGATAATATCCAAATAATTCAATTTTAATTTTAACATATTAATTACATGTTTAATCATTTTGTTAAATGAACTTTAGTACTTTATATTGAGTTGAAAATTTTATACTAACTACTTATATACTAAAAAATAGTGTATAATTTAATAATTGTTGTTAAACTTACTGATGATCTATTATCATACTACTCACTCACAAATGTCTAATCTTGGGTACTTTATGAAATATTCGGTCCTCAACATAATTAGAGTATGTTGAAAATTCTATCTTAACTCTAATATATATAACTAAAAATAGTGTATATAAATTAAGAAATAATCCTCACGTATTTGTTTGGATCGAGTTAAATCCGTACTCAAATTTTAAGAAATGTAAACTAACGTTCCATATTATAGTCTTAAGTGCCGTCTGCTTCAAGATTTGAAAGTGTGGACCATCCCATGAGCAAATGATATCGCAACTACGTCGTGTCTGATTTGGCTTCTTTTAATAGAGTAAAGATATATAAAATGTTCCTATCTTTGGAATTTTACAGTTTCGTACGAATATTAACAAGCTGATAACTGGTTCACTACTTACATCAATATATCATGAAATTTATAGGACTCTTACAGATAAGTTTCATGTCCTTGGAGTAGTGTACTTCTCATTAGTACTACGGAAGTAATGTACTCTTCCTTGCTTGTAGCCAATTAAGCTCGATTATTTTTTATTTTGTATTGTGATAAAAATTTATATTTAATTTCATTACGTTTTTGATACTCGTACTTTTAACCTATTCATATAATATTTTGACATCTTGTTTTTTAATTTTTGATTTTTATTAATTGCATTAAAAAAATTCTTATGGTGGTCATTTGATCAAGTTGTTTTGTTAAATGTTATCACAGTTGAATATAAAAAAAAAAATCTGAAATGTAAGAACTAATTAAAACTTGAATTGTTTAAAAGTTACAATTCCCACAAGCTCAATTAACTTAATTAAGGCAGCATATTATGTATCATTTGTCGGTTTTGTCTATTCTGTCTGTTGTAATCCTCAACGATGTTGGCTATGAATCTGAATTTAACATGTATTACACTGTTTACCTAATATTTTCTTGTGCTGACATTGTCAACAGAGTGGTGTTCATCATGCAGTAAATCCAGACCCTTATAGAGGCATTTTCGGTTCTGATGGAGAGAAGTATGCAAGAGATGTCCAAGATATCATTAACTTCGGAACTTCTGGAAATGTTGCAGCCTTCATTTCTGAAGCCATACAGGTATCAGGCCAAAATCAAATTAGTCAGATCCAACTTTCTTCTTCCTTTTTGCTTTTTCTTTTCTTTTTATATTGTTGCATGTCCTGAGTAAGTAACAAGATATAATAAATTAATTTATGATTAAAGGAATAACAATAGCACACCTGGATACTGTTTTTT
Organism: Glycine tomentella; assembly: GCA_007407185.1. Classification (NCBI taxonomy): domain Eukaryota; kingdom Viridiplantae; phylum Streptophyta; class Magnoliopsida; order Fabales; family Fabaceae; genus Glycine; species Glycine tomentella. Next base: position 2,044,745 of record PYAF01002033.1, on the reverse strand, counting down.
GTTTGTGATAGGGAGTGGGGGGTATCATTGAATTGGCTCCAGGTTACTTGCCAGCTGTGTACAATACTATTAAAAAAGCAGGAGGACTTTTCATTGCTGATGAGGTTCAGGCTGGCTTTGGTCGCACTGGTAGCCATTTCTGGGGATTTGAGGCCCACAATGTTATTCCTGACATAGTGACAATGGCTAAGGTAACTTTTCTATTGGTGCTGCGGATATGAGCTCGGTTAGCAAAGTTTTAAATTGTGGTTGTAGTCACAATTGTGATTTCGTTACGATCCTTAACATTGCGCGAAATTGCAGACAAATGTGGCTGCAATCACAGTCACAATCCGGTTGTGGAGAATCCAAAACCAAAATGCTTGATGCTGTGGCTGAAATTGTGATCGCAGACTGTTTTTTTATAAACCTTGTTGGTTAAGTTGATTACTAATACTTTCTACAACTATACAATATGCTCCAAAAAATACTTATTTATCTGATCATGAAATGATAACAAGGCATAAACTTGTGATTGCACGAATGTCTAATCTGTTGGCCTCTTCATTCTAATTTGGCAGGGCATTGGAAATGGCATTCCCCTTGGTGCTGTTGTAACTACTCCAGAGATCGCAGAGGTCTTAACCCGCCGGAGCTACTTTAACACATTTGGTGGCAATCCTGTTTGTACTGCTGCAGGGTTGGCTGTTTTAAAAGTAATAGAGAAAGAGCAGCTTCAACAAAACGCGTTTGTGGTTGGATCCTATTTGAAAGAAAGGCTCACTGCCCTCAAGGACAAATATGAATGTAATATTTTTCACCACTTCTTATTCCTTCCCATTATAATTATACATACATATAGGAATTCCTTCTAAGCAGAAATAGGTTATGTTTGGATAAAAGTTGGGAACATACTTTTCGGAATTCCAATTTAGTATAAAAGAAGATGAAAGAATTTGTTACTTTAAGAGTAAAACTACTTTTGAGCTCCCCCAAGTCACATCCAAACATGATTTCATTTTTTCTAGCAATTTTATAACCAAACTGGTTTCTTCTGCAGTAATTGGTGATGTGAGGGGAAGAGGCCTAATGCTAGGAGTTGAACTTGTCACTGATCGTGAACTTAAAACTCCAGCAAAAGGTGAAACACTGCATGTAATGGACCAAATGAAAGGTAAAATCCATATCCCTCTACATAAGTATTTTGGTTCTAGCCATACTTTTCTTCTATAACTAACCTGCCATTCTGCATTACTACAGAATTAGGAGTACTTATTGGTAAGGGTGGTTACTATGGAAATGTCTTCAGAATTACACCCCCGATGTGTTTCACCAAAGAAGATGCAGGTTAGACTCGGCCTCAATGTCTCTCTTTGTTAACACTATACAGCATGTACTAGTTTGTGTTACTTACAATTTGTGTATTCTGTTGGTTGCAGACTTTGTAGCAGACGCAATGGACTTGACCTTGTCTAGAATGTGAAGCTGAGCCAAAATCATAGCTTTAATAAAAGTCTAATATATTATAAGTAAAACTGTATTATCTCATCTCCATCGCTGGTAAAAATTACATAGATGCAGACTTATATAGCTAAAATAGCAGACCAATCTACTGTGATCTTAGGATATGCATGAGCCAACAACTCGTTGTCTCTTGTTTGATGTTTATCTTTCCAAATGAATGAGCCAACAATTCGTTGTCTCTTGCTTTGTAGTTTATCTTTTCTCGTCGCATATTATTAGCTTAATATCGTTTTCACTATTGCCTATCATTTCCCATGACCCCATCTCTCTTTACTTATTATTGCCAAAACTGATAATTTGGCAACTGGAAGTTTCTAGCAAATAAAAGCACATTCTTTATAGTAAAAAAAGTTATTTCGTTTGCTTTGGTCAGCTTCTATTATAAAGTATGCCCCAGCCCCACGACATGGGTAGAGCTTAGAAGTTAGAACAAAGCTTCATTATAAAATGTTTGTCTGCCTTATCATGGGGGCAAACCCCATGGGAGGGAAATCAAGAGAACCTATAGTTAGACAAACCTATTATATTTCTATTCAATTCTGCTGCAATGAAAATAGGAGCAGAATTCCATCAACAAAAATCGAGAGAAGAAGCAATTGGCTAGTTTATCTGCACAAATATTGTCCTCTCTAAAGATGTGACCTACTACAAAAAGCATATTTTGTTAACTCTACACAGTATAACCATCTATTTCTAATAGATCAAGCAACCAAAGTATGATTAGAAAAAGCCTGCACTACCAGAATGGAGTCACTTTCCAGCCAGAGATTTCTTCAAGTATAACCATAATTTTTTCCAACGCATTGGAGTATTGATTTAAGGCAAAGAATATCCTTCGACCTTGATCATAGACATTGGTTGATTTTGAGAATTAATAATTAACTGTGAAAAAAACTTCATTAGAATTGAGATTGAGGAAAAATTGGTACTAGTGAATCATAATTCTTAGTCGCTTTTACTATCACTTAAATCTCGCTCTTGCAATAGTTTATTTTTTTTCTTTTAAAAACCAAAAACGACAAAAATACTTAAATATTATTTGAATTATCTCAACTGTTTAGTTTATTTTTGTGGTATTTGATTTTTAAAAGAAAAAACAAATAAACTATTGCAAGAAAGAGATTTAAGTGATAGTAAAAGAGACTTGAGATTATGATTCATCAGTACCAATTTTTTCTGAATCTCAGTTCTAATGAAATTTTTTTCACAGTTAATTATTAATTCTCAAAATCAACCAAAGTCTATGATCAAGGTCGAAGGATGTTCTTTACCTTAAATCAATACTCCAATGATCATGGCTATACCAATTTAAGTCAAAGGATATAATAAATCCATGGATGATCAATTAAGGATTAGAAAATCTATCAGAGATTACCAAAACAGTTTGGTTATGCAATTTGGTGTAAAACATTATCTACTTGTGTCTACCAAACATACGCTTTGATCATCATAGTATATTTGATTAAGCATAGGATTGATCAATTCCCAAATAAACAATAAAAAATGAAAAAAAGAATTAATTAACATAAAACACCGAGAAATTCCATTAAGAACAGAGAAAGAGATACAATTGGATAGTTACATTATCATCCAAAATTAGGGTCACTAGCCGCTCATGATCAAAGCAAAATTAGAAAGCCTATGAGAAAGTAGCATAGATATACAACACGGTTGGAACGATGATCACAATTCATCCTCACGGTGTTGTCCACGCTTCAAAACTCTCAAAACCCTTCAAAGTGTTCTCAAATTTGTAAATTAGGTAAAAGATGTAAAAGATACAAAAAAATAGCCCATATTTATAGCTTTTTAAAGATATTAGCTAGAAAGGCACACTGTGGTTGTGCTGAACTCCACCACGGTCGTGGTCGGAAACTTGTGACACTAAAGCTTTGAGGCGTTGTGGAACGACTACAACCCTTATGGTGTGGACTACGGCAGTGGTGAGTTTACCAAGGCCATCATCGGAGGTTGACACTGTTCAGAATAGATGTCATCATTTTACCATTGTCGTCATGCTCAGCATGACTATGTTGGATGTACTATGGCCGGTTAAGTGGCAGAGTCTTCAAATCTCTATGTAAGAATGCAAATCTCCACTCTTTTCATTTAATTAAGCGACTATACTTATGCAAGACAAAATTAGCACCTAAACATGAGTTCTACCAAGAAAATGCATGTAAATGGCACAAAACTCACAAATATCACTACAAAAGTGGTTTATGACCCTTGTCATAAGTTAGCATTTGTAAACTCAACAAAAACTAAATTTTTAAGACCCAAGTTGGTTGTGCAATAGCCTAAGAAGCTAACTATATGATTTCTGAAGATGGCAGTGCAACCTGTTACCCTTGCACTTGACCCAATCCTCTTTGGGTGGATACTACATGACCTCTTTAATCCATTCAGCTCTTCTGGAATGACCGTTGATGTGAAGCTTCTTCATGATTTGGAACTTGATAGAGGAGTTCTGTTGATCTTTGTAGAAGAGAAAAAAAATGACAACAAAAATTGTATTTTGCAACCCCTATTTTTTTTTTATTCAGAAGACTTGAAAATTGAATACAAACTAATTCTTTTTATAACCATCCATTGCCTACTAACTAACTAATTTCTTAGTCCACAAAATCAGCAATAAACTAACTGAATAACAAAATGCAATTAAACACTCCTACATGATAAAGCTGACCAAGTAAACAAAAACTAATCAACTCTTAGAAAATAGGACTTCAATAGTAGCCTTGATACATCAACACTCTCCTCCTGGATCAAGTGTTGCACACTCCCAGCTTTGCCCTAAAAAGTTGAAATCGCCCAACATGAAATGACTTAGTAAATATATCTACAATTTGGTTTTCTGAACTGTAGTACATTAGCTTCACCTCTCCAGCCTTCTGCACCTCTCTGTTTTTCCATGAAATATTGAATTATGTGAAATAGCTAGAGTAGCTTGATTATCCAGAAATACTTCTATGTCTTCTTCTTGCTCCAAATTCAAATCATCCATCAAGTTCTTCAACCATAATGCTTGATTCACAGTTGTAGTAGCTGCAATGAACTTAGCTTCTACAGTTGATTGAGCCACTATTTCCTGCTTCTTTGAACACCAAGAAAAACATGCTAACCCAAATGTAAAACAATAACCTAAAGTACTCTTCATATCATCCATTGAGCCAGCCCAGTCACTGTTAGAATATCCCTACAACTTAAACTCCTGAATTTTGCATAACTTAATTCCATATGAAAGAGTACCTTTCAAGTATCTTAACACCCTCTTTGTAGCTACCATGTGAAACTCACTTGCACAATTAAGAAATCTAGACAAGATACATATATACATAATGTCTGGCTTAGTTGCAGTGAGATACATAAGGCAGCCAATTAAACTTCTATAAACACTTTCATCTATAGGTTCTGATCCATCTTTCTTTTAAAGCTTTTCCTTCTAACCCATTGGAGTACTTACGCTCTTGCACTCCTCCATATTGAATTTCTTCAAGATCTCCTTCAAGTACTTCTTTTGATAAATAAAATTTTCATTTTGAGTCTGCCTAACCTCCATCCCCAGAAAATAAGACATCTCACCAAGATCATTCATGCCAAATATTTTCATCATTCTTTCTTAAATCTAGTAATCTGAGAACTATTACTCCCTGTCACCAACATATCATCCACATAAAGAGACACCACCACTAAGTCAGATACTAACTTCTTGACATATAAAGTGGATTCACTAAGACATTTCTCGAAACCCAAACCTAGCAAGTACTCATCCATCTTGTTGAACCATGCTCTGGGAGCTTGCCTCAAGCCATAAAGAGCTTTTCTCAGTAAATACACCTTCTCCTCCTGACCTTGTGTGAAAAAACCTTCTGGCTGCTCAACATAAATCTCCTCCTGTAACACTCCATTCAAAAATGTAGATTTCACATCTAACTAATACACTTTCCATCCTTGTTGAGCTGCCAAAGCAAGAACCATTCTAATTGTATCCAGTCTTGCAACAGGAGCAAAAGTTTATGAGAAATCAACTCCCAAACCTGTGCATATCCCTTCACCACCAACCTGGCTTTATGCTTATTTATTGAGCCATCAAGATTGAGTTTGGTCCTGAAAACCTATTTTACTCCAATCACTTTCCTGTCAGCAGGTCTCTCTACTAGCTCCTATGTCTGGTTCTTTTCTATCATAGTGAACTCTTTCTTTATAGCATTCATCCACCTCTAATTACCATTAGCTTCCTCATAACCTGAAGGTTCCAAAACAGCCACACTACACTTCTGATATGTATCATTCAAAGATTTGGTACCTCTAACTACAACATCATCTACCAGCTCATCAGATTCCAGCAAAACCTACTTGTGCTTGGCTTGTGGCTCATCAGTCTAGTCCCATTGCTCATCTTCTAGGAACTGAACATCTCTACTAGTGATCATTGTTGTTAAAACGTAGTGTCAACTCAGTAGAAGCAGACGCTTTTATGTTTTTGGGCCAAAAATCGTGTTGAAACGGTGGTTGAAACAGAAAATGGGATGACTCGTTTGAAACGGCAAGTAAACTCGGTAAACTCGGTTGACTTGGCGAGTTTACCGAGTTGACTCAGTTTCTTTTTTTATAAAAAAAGGTTAAAACACAGATCTTTACGTGTTTTTTACACACCACGGCTTCTCCTCCTTGGTGCCCTGGGTCTGTTCCTTGGTGCGCGGCTGGTCTTCCTTTTTTCAAGCTTCCGTCGTCCTTTTTTTCAAGCTCCATCGTCTTCCTTCTTCATCTGCTGCTTCGTCTGCTGCTTCCGTCATCTTCCTTCTTCATCATCAGGTAAGTGCCTCGTTAGCAGACTAACAAGAAGAAGAAGGCCGCAGCCAGGAAGAAGAACTGAACGCTTGAAGAAGTACTGAAGAATTGAAGAAGGTGCAGCGGAAGAAGTGAATAATGGAAGCAAAGTTGAAGTGAAGAAGAACTGAACGCTGGAAGCCTGAAAGAAATACTGAACGCTTGAAGTGAAGAAGGTGTCATCTCAATTAGGTTTTTCTCTATTAGGGCCAGATCCACAAAGTTGCTTTTTGCACCCTGTTATTGCTTTATGCAGTTTTCAGATTTTTTTTGGACTTATTGTAGTAAGCAGTAAACTCTTACGTTTCATTTACGTTTCACATTTTTGCTCACCCTCATTGTTTCTACGTTGACACTACATTTTAACAACAATGATCACCATTTTTTGTCTTTGGTTGATAGATCTTCTAGGCTTTCGACACTAGACTATAGCCAACAAAGATCCTAGGTTCAACTTTCTCTCCCAGCTTGTCTCTCTTGACCTGTGGAATGTGAGAAAAACAAAGACAGCCAAACACCTTCAAATTTCCAAGAAGTGGCTTAAAACCAAACCAAGCTTCAAAAGGTGTCCTCTTTTCCAATACCCTTGTAGGCAATCTATTCAACCAAAAAATTGTTGTGTTTGCTGCTTCTAGCCAGTATTCTTTTGGTAGATTCTTCTCATGCAGTAGACACCTAGTCATCTCCATAATGGTTCTATTCTTTCTCTCACTAACTCCATTTTGCTTTGGAGAATAAGGAGTAGTAAGTTGATGCTCAATTCCAGCTTCTTCACAGAAAGAATTAAACCTCTCTGAAGTGTATTATGTTCCATAATCAGATCTGATGAACTGAATTTTGCAGCCACTTTGGGTCTCAACTCATCTCTTAAACTTCAGAAATACCTCAGGAACTTCTGACTTTTGTTTCATGAAGTAAATCCAGCACATTCTGGTATAATCATCAATGAAAATAATGAAATACCTGCAGTCATTTAGTGAAGGAGTCACTTGAGGACCACAAAGATATGGATGAATCAATTGTAGCTTCTATGTAGCTCTCCAAGTGGATTCTTTGAAGGGAAGTCTTGTCTGCTTGCCCATTAAACAAGCCTTGCACCTTGTGATCTGCTCCTCCAGGGTTGGTAACGCAATTGCCATTTCATTCCTATGCATGAATAACAAGCTTTTGTGATGAAAGTGCCTCAGCCTTTTGTGCCATATCTCTAAATCATTGGCCTGACACTTGAATGCCACCTGCTCCTCCTCAAGAGGATTTGGAGAAAAACTCTTATGTTGCATCTTTATTTTGAACAGCTCCTAACCACTGGAGTCAAAGATCAAACACTTCCCCTATTCAAATGTCACTTTAAATCCATTTTCTACCAACTGCTCCACACTCATCAAATTTTGATCAATATCAGGCATATACATCACACCAAAAATCAACTTAGTTCCAACGTAACTCTCTATTGCTACAATCCCTTTACCTTTCACTTCTAGGAACTCCCCATTTCCAATTCTCACTCTTGACTTCAATGATATGTCAAGGTCTCTAAATAGCTTTTCATCACTTGTCATGTGGTTTGTGCACCACTATCAACAAGCCAACTGTCACATGGAGTACTAGAGAAGAAACAAGAGGCAACAAACAATTGATCTGCCTTATGCTGGACTGCAGGATGTGCCTTACCTTGCTGTTGATTTCCTTCCTCTTTGCAAAACTTTTCAATGTGTCCAAGTCTATGACATTTTCTGCACTTTATATATGGCCTCTTCCAACACCTAAAGTGTGGATGATTTTGTTTTCCACTGTGCTTACATGAGGAATACCTGTCCCAATTGTTCTTGGAGTTGATTTCACTGTTCTCTCCTGCAGTAGTTTCTGAACCACTACCGCTATCTCCTTTATTCCGTTTCCACTTCTTGCCTTTCCCTCCAACATTATGTGTTCTTTGGCCTGCAAAGCTCCTTATGTACTTCCTTCAAGCCTCATTAACCTTCTCTGCTCTTGTGCTTGTAGAGAACTTAGCAATTATGACAACTTGATTTGAGACAAATCCTTGGTATTCTCCAGAGATGCAATGGTTGCCTCAAACCTCTCAGGCAAGGAGACAAGAATCTTTTGCACTAGCCTATTATCAAAGACGTTAGTGCCTATAACTCTTGCTTGATTTGCAATACTTATCAACTTATCAGAATACTCCTTAATTGTCTCAGACTCCTTCATCTGCAATTTCTCAAATTCTCTGATCAGATTCAACACCTTCATGCTTCTAATCCTCTCATCTCCTTGATACTCAGCCTTGAGGAAGTCCCAAATATCTTTGGCTGATTTACAAATTCTGTTGAAAATGGCAAGTGAGACAGAAGCATATAAACAAGACTTTGCCTTTGCTTTACTTGTTATCATCTCCTTATCAAACTTGATCTGATTGATGGTTGGATTTTCAAGAAGGGGAGAAACTTCAAATCTTCTTTCACAGCTTCCCAAAAATTGCAACCCTCTAGATAGACTTGCATTCTCACTACCCAGGCTTGATAATTTTCTCCATCAAACGCTGGTAGAGCCATTGCTGAAAAATCACTCGATCTTGCCTTTAGCTTCTTTGGATGCATATGCAGACACTCCTCTCAATCAATTTCACAGCCCTTTAAGATCAAGAAAGGCTCTTGATACCAATTTTTATCTTTGTAGAAGAGAAAAAAAAATGTCAGCATAAACTGTATTTTGCAACCCGTTTTTTTATTCAGAAGACTTGAAAATTTAATACAAACTAATCCTTTTTATAACCACCTGTTGTCCACTAACTAACTAATTGCTTTGTCCACAAAATCAGCAACAAACTAACTGAATAACAAAATGCAGTTAAACACTCCTACACGATAAAGCTGACCAATTAAACAAAAACTAATCAACTCCTAAAGAATAGGACTTCAACAATAGCCTTGATACATCAACAAGTTCATAACAGCCTTGGTGTGATTTCCTGTCATCTTAATCTTCTTGCTGGAAATCATGGAGATTGCAGAAGAGAACGGGACCAACTTATTGTGAAAACGCAATTGGTTTCTGCTATACCAGATGGCGCCAAAAACGAAACTTATTGCTGCCTGGAAAATGTCCTTCATCTGAGGGGACTAGGAAGATCTTTCAGAAGCTAGGATAGTAAAAATGGATTGTGTATCTATGTGGCAAGATAGAAGTGAACCCCGCCAATTCCACAAACTATCCGCGAAACTGTATCTCGACATTACATGATCAGAGGATTCATAATTCTTGCCGCAAGGACTACACATAGAAACAATGGTAACTCCTCTATCCCACAAATGGTCATCCATAAGATATTTACGATGCATGAGTCTCCACACAACAAAGGATGCCGAAAGAGAAATTTGGGGTTCCAGATTTTCTTTAAACAGAGGCTAGGCACAGGCTGAGGCGTCACAAAAGAGTAAGCTAGCTTTAAAGTGAGCTCACCTGATTCGGATGGATTCCAGATGAGAATGTCTTTACGGGGGGAAGAAGGAACAATAACTTGCTAAATCTGAAGAGCAATTTGGGGGAAGTTTGATCTTATAAAATCAGGGATCATCCAATATCCATGCTAGATATACATGCCCACATTAGCTTTTAAATCATGACAAATGCTATCTGCAAGATTCATCAAAACGCTAATAGGACCAGCAAGCCAATTAATCGTCCAAAAATTAATGGACTGACCATCCACTAAAACACAGGAGAAGTTTTGACTAGCCACGGAAATGACGCCCTTGATGCTGGACCAAATAGAAGAGGTGATATAACCTTTTCAGGAGTCCCGGTTTTAAAGATCCTGGCCCTCAGAAGCTTTGACCACTGATCATCACAAGATAGGAAAAGGAAAGCTTGCTTCAGCATTGCTGCCTTGTTAATATTGATTATTGAGCGAACTCCCAACCCACCATCAGCTTTAGGACAACAAAGCTTGTGCCAGGAAACAATACAAAGCCTTTTATTTTATTCAGCACGTTCCTAGACCAAATGAAATTTCTAGTCCAACATTTAATGTCTTTCAAAAGAGAAACCGGCCAAGCATATATAGAGAAACTGTATAGAAGCATACCGTGAATGACACCCCTTTGACAAGAGAAGAAACCCACAGGTTCTCCATTAAAAGAGATAGGAAGCTTTGTAGATAACAAAATTACTCTGATCCAATTACAAAAGGTGTGGCTAAACCCAGATTTATTTAGGACAGAGATGAGGAAGTCCCAGTCCAGGATATCAAAAGCCTTCACAATGTCGATCTTTAAGGCCAAGTTCCCACCAAAGACTTTTTTGTCCAACATATTTATAACTTCTGAAGTGACACAATTGCAGTCCTAGATAGCTTAAATAGATAAAATAAGTCTAGATGAGATGCTTTTCAGTAAAATTTGAAACACACATTTGTGGGCTACCTTCAATAGCAAAATTTCACGGTCTGGATCTTTCTACCAAAGATGGGTTTTTTTATTTTGTGACATGTTTTCTATGAATAATTATTGAGTTGATATATATATATGAAGAATGGACCTTTAGTGTTGCTTCTGTGCAAATGGTATAAACGTGAACAAACTGATCATATCTTAGCATAAAGCTTATAAACCAAACTTAATCGTTGTTAATTTGAGTCTTCAACTATCACAAACTGGTAAAGGTTTAAGAAAGTGAAGATTGAACGTTTTAACTCTTTACAAAAAATCAGTAATAGTAAGACTGGGTTGATCATGGAATAGTAGAAACATCATATAGTGTTAATGCACTGAAATTTCTGATTTAGTTGCTGAATTTTCGTATGTGTATTTATTTTTATGCTTTATGCAGTGTAGTGAGTGGGTGTTCAGTAAGTGTGTTGACTAGTACTTGCTGGAGTGTGTTTTAAGCTTTGTATTTATGATGGGTAGATGAGCTATTAAGCTGGTTAGGTAGAAGTAACTATTGTTCTGTTTTTATGATAATATATGTATTAGACACAAATCATTTCAAGTACTGTATGAATGAATATCGGACTTCCACTTTTTTGTGAGCATTTTTCTAATTTATGAGTTTGTGAATCTCTTGTGCCAACATATATTGCGTAAAAAAAGAAGTAGAAACAACAAATAATTTTGTTTCAGACTTTCAAGAGTTGATGTTGTATGTTCTATTGTTTTAATATGGCCGCATTTCTTCTTCTTCTGTCTATCTTAGGGTGGAAATAGAACCAAGTCTCAAGTTATGACTAAATTATCTAAAACACTAAATTAGCTTTTGAAAACAAATTGAAACATAATCGAATATTACTGCGTGTGATAAAAAAATATTATATAAAATTAAAGGAGATTCTCGTTTAAGTCACATTCAATGTATCTCTTAGTTATTGCGAGGGTTGCCCAAAGGCAATACGTATATAAGAATTTGTGACTTCAAATTTCATATTTTGAAAAGAGAACAAAACAAGACAATGTTAAAAAGTATGGGGGGAATAACTGAAGTCACAAAAATATTAAGTTGAATTTTGTTTCAGTCATTGTCCAAAAGCTAAAAAATATACTCCCTCCATATTCAATTATAAGAAAACAAGACACAAGATTAAACAATATACTACCTCTATATTCAAATATAAGATAAAATATATAACTTTATACTAATTAAAAAAATTGGTTAAGTTCATTCTTTTTTATTTCATATAAAAAATTACATTTCCTATATAAAACAAGAATATGGAGGGAGTATATTTTTCGTAAAATATTAAAGTAAAGAAAAACCGAAGTCACAAATATGAGGGAGTATTTTTTTTCTTCTAAAATAATACTCCCTTTAGCTTTTTTGTTTCCTAAATATGCCCACAAATATTTTTCTTATATTTGAATATGGAGGGAGTATATTTTGGAAAGAGAAAAAAAACAAGACACAAATTTTAAAAAATATACTTCCTTCATATTCAAAGTATAAGAAAAAATATCTAATTTTATACTAATTAAAAAAATTAGTTAAGTTCATTTTTTATTTCATATGAAAAAGAATTACATTTCCTAAACTATTCTTAATCATAATGATCACATTTAAATAAACATAAGGGTATTTTTGTAACAATAACATTAAATAGAGTTAAATTAGTTGAAATTTGCTTCTTCTTTTTTTATTAGTGGGGAAATTAAAACACAAAAAAAAAAAAAACAAGCAAGATTACAACCTAACGGAGGATGTACTCGGATGAATCCATAAATCTTATAAAGGGGTTGAAAATTTTCTCTTCCTTTATAATTGTTTAAATGTCTAACTTTTAATATTTTTTTTACTATTTTTACATATAAAATTGAAACTAATTTTTATATTAAATGATCATAACTTTAATTGTTATAATAATAATAATAATAATAATAATAATAATAATAATAATAGTAACAACAACAAACACACATCTAGTTCTACACAATTTTACATTAATTATTACTTTAACCATTGCAATAAAACAACAAACAATTAATTTTACGCCATTTTGCACTAACTAACCTTAACCATTGTTATAATAACAACATACAATATTAATTTTATATAATTTTATACTAATTAACTTTAAAATACATACATACATGAAAAGTTTCATTGGGGGGGAGGGGGGCATGTACCACCAACAAAAGATGGTTTATCTAAGCTGGACAAGTATCGAAAATGTCATTGAAGATGTTGTGGAAGATCCTTGCCTTCCCAACCAATCAGCACAATAATTCAACATTTATATTTGTTGTGAGAAGCCTTCGCTTATATTTTAGTCCACCAAACTTAAACATTATTTTGCTTATATTTGAGTCTAGATGAATACATTTAAAGAGTGAAGTTAGAAAGAAAACTTGATTTATTACTTTTTTTTTTACCTCCATACAATATACTCCCTCCATTCTATTGTAAGCAACAAAAATTACTTATTTTATAGTCTCAAATATAAAAAAAAAGTTTGATGATATCAAATTGAATCAATATCACAAATAACAACATCTGAATTATTAAATTAACTCATCGTTAAGAATTAAATAATATAACATAGGAAGATCATTATGCATATTAAATAAAACAATTTTTTATGGGTTCAAAATTTTCTTTCTTTCCTTATCAGGAACAAAATTTTATTTATCAATTTTAATTTATTCTCTTTTACACAAAAAATGAATGTCTTTCACTAATAACTTTGTCTTTTTTTAATGAGACTATCTTCAAAATGTCTTTCATTTAATATGGCCAAATACTTTTTTTTTTTTTTTTTTACATTTGATATCAAGATTTAATGAAGGATAGTTTAGGGAAAAAAGTTTTTTAGTTTTGGGATTAAATTTTTTCAATGAAATTAGTTAATTTCTTAATAAGTGTGAAATCAATTTTTTTGCTTATAATAAAGATAGGAAAGAGTGAGTTCTACATGCTTTTCAAATGCGTTGCATTTGGATTTTGGTACACTTCTGTGTCGAGTGGGCTCCCAGTTGGAAGAGAGTCGAGACATATAAAATAACTTTGAATCTCCAAGTCTGTTTAAGATTAGAAGCATGTGGTCAGGGACGGAACTAGAACGGGCAGCCAGGGGCCCGAGGCCCCTCTCCCTTAGAACTTTTTATGTGTATATATACATACACACACATACATATATATATATATATGTATAAAAGTTAATTAAGATAAAATTATATATAATTAATTTTATATGTATAATGGTTAAGGTTAATTAGTGTAACATTAGTTGTGTATTTGTTATTATATAACAATTGAGGATATTAACATTTAAAATAAAAATTAGTTTCAATTTAGTACTACGTATTTATTAAAAGTTGGACATTTAAACAATTATAAAGAAAAAAAATTCAACCCCCTTTATAAGGTTTATGGATCCGTTCTTACATATGGTGACTAAGGTTGAAGAAGCATAGGATATTTGGAGTCTTGTTGCCTTTATAGAACCGTGTCTCGTATATGATTGACAAAATAGAAAATCCTCTAAATATAAACTTCTTCCAATAGCCATAAAGTCAAGAGAACAATTGAATATCTAATAATTAATTGATCTACATAGTTTAAGGGATTGTTAAAAAATAATTGTAACAAATTAAGAACACAATAATCAGGACTATATATAACAGCATTTAACCATCATAACCTAAAACAATAACCCTTTGTAGAGGATCATTCCATTTTGGATAACGTACGTTCTCCTTGCTTCTTTGATCATTCACTACATGAGGGGGGAAACAAACGAAAAGGTTGGAGAGTTGGCACTCAAAATTGGCATCAACAAAGCTTTTGACAAGAGAGAATGAAGTTTAATTTCCCCTTTAGTGTTTCGAAAAAAATGGACTTTCATGATGAATGAGTGTCTTGGGTGAATCCTTGTCTCCAATCTGTACAATTCTCTATTGATATTAATGGTGATCCTGTAGGGCAAATTTCTCCTGAGAGGATTAAGATAGGATGACCCACTACTCTACCTTTTTATTGTGTACTGAGGAACTTTCAGTTTTACTAAAAAATAGAGGTGAGAGGAGAGAAAGTATTGGATCCAGTAAATACCTGAGACTACCTTCCATTGTTGGAAAAAGGAAGAAAGTAGACTTTGGAGGCGCATCAACCATTGGACTAGCAAGCAACTCTTAAAAGTTGGTAAATAGATTCTTATTAGATCAGTTGCTTAATCCATCCCCACTTATTGTATGAGTATCTATTTGTTGGCTTCTACTCTACAAGATGTTTTGCAGAAAATGATGAACTCCTTCTGGTGGAGTTTGAATACTTAACAAAGAAGAGGAATCAACTAGTTAAATTGGGACAAAATGACTATAAAAAAAGAATTTGGAGGCCTAGGCTTCAGAAATTTGCACGCCTTTAACCTCTCCATGCTAGGGAAGCAAGGTTGAGATTGGTAACCAACCAAGATACTATAGTTGCTAAAGTTTTTAAAGTC
This sequence comes from Glycine tomentella, assembly GCA_007407185.1. Classification (NCBI taxonomy): domain Eukaryota; kingdom Viridiplantae; phylum Streptophyta; class Magnoliopsida; order Fabales; family Fabaceae; genus Glycine; species Glycine tomentella. The sequence continues at coordinate 2,029,480 of PYAF01002033.1, read as the reverse complement.
AAATATTTTCTGTCAATGGATTTCTTGCACGCACAGTTGGGGCATAAATCAAGTATTGTATGGCATAGTATCCATGCTTTAGGGATTGTGGTGAAAGAAGGATTACAATGGCAAATTTGAAATGGAAATTCAATCAACACTTCGATTGAACCTTGGCTCACAAAAGGTAACAATTCCTATGTCTCATCAAACAATTTGTTGGTGATCCTAATTTGAAAGTGGGGGATCTCATTGATCATAATTCACTAGCATGGAAGAAAGATATGGTGGAAGCTAATTTCAATACAATAGATACTAAAAATATTCTACTATTCCACTTCTTCACAAGACGAATATGGACAAATTAATTTGGAAATTCTCTCCCAATGGTGAATACATAGTTAGAAGTGCATATCATAATGTCATGAATAACTTGTTGGATACGAGCCACTTAAAGAGAGAAGGCAATTGGATGAATATTTGGCAGCTTAATTCCCTTCCAAAAATAAAACATTTTCTTTGGAGCGAGACTCTTGAGGAGATGTCTTCCAACCCGTGACCTTAGAAAGAAAAATGTCATTTGTCCACTTGAATGTGTGCGTTGTGGCTCCCATATTGAAAATGAATGGCATGTTTTCTTAGCTTGTGATCATGCAAAAAATATATCAATGAAAGCTAATTTATGGGAGAAAATTGAGAAGAATTGGAATGAAGCAAGAGAGTTTTTCTCCTTTCATCTTTAAGTTCTGCATGATTCTAGTCCAGATTTAAGAGCAAAAATTGGTGCCACATTATGGAGTATTTGGAAATATAGGAACACAAAGCTATGGGACAATTTGGACACACATCTAGCAGTGGCGTTTTCAACAACTATGCAACATTTTTCAGAGTGGAAGCATGCACATTCATCAACCCAACAGTGCCTCCCTCCTCCCACGGCCAGCATAGCAACATCATGGAGCCCACCACAACAGAACTTCATAAAATGCAACTTAGATGCTTCTATTTTCTAGGATTCAAACTCTTTTGGCATTGGCTTGTGTTTGAGAGACTCGCATGGAAGTTTTATCAAACCAAAGACCATCTCTCACATGGAAGTTAGTGATTAATGTACCTTAAAAGCATCGCCACATGAAGAAAAATGTAAAATATTGTATAATAATGATAAAATGCAGTATTATATAATGAATATATGGTGAAGATAGTTTTAAAAATAGGATTTAAAGAATAATAAAGATAAGATAAAAATAAGATTTAGATAAAATTTAACGAACCCTGATGATATGATGAAAATAAGACTAACAAACATGTATATAAAATAACCGTTTATCATCTTTTTTTTATTTATCATCCACCATCAATTCTTAAATAAAATTTTATTAAAAAATACATACCTATTTTGGAAGTGTATCTCCAGAACTATAAATCATAATACCGGAGAGACATTTCTAGAATATGCATATATAATTCCAAAAATACATTTCTGGAAAAGAAAAAGGGTGTATTTCTGTAAGAAAAATGATATAATGGGTAATTAAAAGATAAAAAGGGGTATGAGATGTACTTAGTAAAAATGAGGATGTAAATAACAAGAGCCTTTTAATAATTAACTAACTATATAAGAATTAATGAAAATAATTAAAATGCAGAAGACTAAAACTGTGCATAAATTAAATTATTTTTTTATATATAATGTGCATAATTAAACACTTTTTTTTAATATGAAACCTATAAAATTATCCCGAGGCATGCAAAGTAAAGGTAGTCAGCTATAAATGCTATATTGCTATTTAGTTGTATTAACAGTCGATTAAGAGAATCAAGAGTGAGAATGAGATATACCATTTTCTTGTAAGTCAGCTGCTATCAGGCTAGACTTGTTTTGATAGTAGAATTAATCGACTCTTCGCATGCTTACGTAAGCATGCGAAAAGCTAGTTTAATTTGGGGTGGAAATTTGTCTAAGCATTATAAACAATACTTAACTATATACCTAGTCAACGTAGCCTTAATTTGGAGAGTAAAGGTAATTATATGGTTAGACACATTTATAAAAAGCTAAACATGAAGAATGATATAGGCTCTAATATTATAATAGAATTGAGAATAATTAATCTCTACTACAGAAACTTGATGGGGGAAGGATTACTCTAGTCATTATAAACATTGAAATCACATATATAAAATATTAATACTTAGTACGTTTCTGTGTTTCAAATCTGTTCAGTTGTGGAATGAAAAAGAGCCTTCAAAATGTAAACTGCATATAAGTTTTTTTTGTTTTTTTTTTATACTATGCTGATCCTATAGCCTTGATATATTCACTTTAAGACCGATCGAGGTTTCAGATTTCATACTTAACTACTAGAATATATGAAGTATAATGGACTCCATATTGTTCTGAACAAATAAACAGTTGAAAAAGAGAGAGGAAAGAGGAAGACGCCAGGGAGCAACAAAGAAAGCATCACATGAACTTTAATTTTGATCTAAATATATTTAGGGCTAAATATATTTATAGCCAGTGTGTTTGAACACATTATATTTGCACGTTTTCCCTCATTTTCATGTCAAATTCCCAAGAGACATAAAAGCTTATGAGAGTGGCTTCTGCATCAAAAGTGGATCCATGCATATCCAAATATACAAATTATATCACTTATCATATCGATTACTTTTTTCTGTTTCTTTTTATTTTTCTTTCCATCTATCTTATTCCTACACTCATCTGCCCTAAATTTAGAACATACACTCAACATTTTCCTGTATTCAGTTTCCTTGCAAGTTGTCTAACTTACTTCATTTTGAAAGGAATCTTTTATACCTTATAATGAATCATATGACATCTAATTGAATATCTGCCAGCTCAGTCACCTAAGCTAAATGTATTCACAATCAGAGACTATAGACAATTATCCAATTAGTTTTTATTAGATTTCTCAAGAATTAGGTAATCTAGAAACATTAATGATGCTACCATTGATTTATTGCATTATATAAAATATAAGATTGAAGTGAAATACTTTAAGTAGTATGTAACTAAAATTAGGTTTTATCTTTATAATTAGAACCGACTTTTAATGTAGGCTAGCTTGTATTACATTTAATTGAAAATACATTAAACACCATCTAAATGTAACTAAAAATAATATACTTAAGTTTTATTGTTATAAGATACATGAAAAACTGTCTATCTTTCCAAGATAATATAATAAATTTAAACTTGTATGTGAACAGGTAAATATTAAATTTCTATATACAAAATCATGACCATAGGCAGGAAATTAAACGTGAATTTAACATGACGCCCATTTTATAAACAAAGTTTTTCATCTTTTTAATTTCAACATTTTTTCCTTTGGATTTGATAGTTTCAGACTTGCCATCTTCTAGAGCACATCAGATATATGCGATACATTGGAAATTCTACATGACATAATTTTGGGGAAAGATTTTTTATACACCTCTAACTAAAAGTCTACAACATTTTAGCCATGACTCCCACACACCATGAAGCTTCAAATTCTAACTCTTTATACTAATAGAAAATTTAAAAATTTCTATTATGTCTTACATATGATATACAGAACCTACACACAGACATATGAAACTCTATATGTCAAAAGCAACCGTTAGATGGTACTACTTGGCAAGTTTATTGCACAAACACAAAGATTAATTAAGTATAGTTACACCATACAATTAACATATATATAGCAAAAGAGAATATAGACTATTAATTAAGACAAGAACAAAGGATATTAAATTATAATAAAACTTCTAATCAAAATTCTCAGTCACACAAAATTCACCATGAATTTCACTTTTCCTATGGGGAAAAAAATAAAGAGTAATTAAAACATAGTGCATATAGATATGATCTATAAGCTAACTACCTAGCTAGATAGCGATCAGGCCTACCCATCATTGATGTCATCATGGGAGTAATAGTCCTGCCGGAAACCGCTTCGTTGGTTGGCCAGAAACGCCGCGAGCCGGAAAATCTCACCGACGACACTAAAATGAAAGCCATGTCTATGAACAGATGTGCATATTCGTTGTACATGTGAATGCACTTCCTTAGAAGCACAGTGCTCAACATAGATATGAACGCCGTGAATCTAGCCATTTTGCACTTTTGTGCTTCTTGGTGTTCTCTCCTTGACAACAACCTCGTCTTGATTTGTTTCTTCTATCCTACAAGAATGTTGCTTTTTACTAAGGTACCCTTGTTTCAGTACTTTGAAGATTGGTAGGAGTACTAAATGTTAAGGATGGCAAAGTGGGTCAGCCCACTCAAAAATAGACTGAGTTGGTCTAATCCATAAAAAAAGTGGATCAGGTCGGGCTGATTTATTTTTGTAAAGTGTGCTGAAATTACTAGTCAACTTTACTTTAAAGTGGTTTAGTGGACCAATGGACCAGTCCACTTAAAAAAAGTTATTTTTTTAAAAAAAGATAAAAAAATTATAAAAAAAATTAAATGTAATTATTTATACTAAAAATTAATAATGTACTAACGTAATCCTATAACAATGATTTTTAATATAAAATGCATGCCTAATAGAAGTAAAAGCAAGCAGGGAGTCAGGGAATACATGTCTAACAATAGTTTTCAATTATCTCTTAAGTCTTAACATATTCTAAGAAATTTGCTTCACAATGATGCAGGCAATCAAAACATATTTGTACATGTAATATAGTTATTATCAGGTTCCAAATAGAAATGTATTAGGGTTAGAGATTCAAAATACTCACTTCTTCTTAGTCACTCTCCCTCTAAACCATTCATTTAATTACCTATTAAATATATTTTTTTATTCGTGGGCAGCTGGCCTGTTGGGCTGACCCGTCCCTGACCCACATTATTGTGGACCGGGTTGGCCCGACCCTTTAATGAATGTGGATTCAAAATCTCAGCCCAACCCACATTTTTTCGTGGGCCAAACGAGCTGGCTCGCCGAGTCAAGCCCATTTTGCCATCTCTACTAAATGTACTATGAGTTTACAGTTCATGGTAATAAATAATTATTTATGACGATCATATGCTTCCTTTGGATTTTTAAATACAGTATAAGCAAAAAAAAAAAAACTTAAAATCAAACTGAGCATCTTTAGTGCAAGATCTTGAATAAAGATCTTGAGCTCAAGATCTGATCTTCACTAGATCTTTCAATAAAGGATTTGAAGAGATCTCCAACATGGAGGATGTGTTCTTGTAAAAGATCCCTTAAGATATGGACATTGTTCAAAAAAGAATAAATTTTCTTTATTTTTTTCTCTCCCTAAGATCTCAAAATGAGATATACCATTAAAGATAAAAAGTGAAAGAGATCTTGAGAGATCTTTAATCTTATATGACACTATGGGATCTACCAAAAAGTAATCTAAGATCTCAATTTGAGATCTACCACTAAAGATGGTTGCTGTAAAAAAGAATATGTATTAAATTCATCTTATTTTCTTAATTTCATACCAAAAAAAGAATGATGTTTCCTAAATTACCCTTAACTATATTTATTAGAGATGATACTTAAGGGTATTTTTGAAATAATGAAATTAAATAGAATAAAATTAGTTAAAATTTACTTATATTTTAATCCACCAAATTTATACATTTTTTATATTTGAATGTGAAAGAAATATAGAAAGAGTTTAATGTCAATATTTTATCAATGTAAAACTAGTTTTACACTGTTATTTAATCATAAATTATTATTTTTAAATTATTTTAAGATAATTATTTTAAAATTAACAAACCATATATGATAAGTTGTGATTAGATATGATTATGTAATTTTTTTAACTTTCAGTGCACAATTATTTTTCTGATGTACAAATTCACATCTCTTTTTAATGTTACTAACTTATTACCCCATTACTTTAATAATCACTAGTTGAAAAGTTTCTATCAATATATTATTATATTTTTTAGAGTTAGTTTTAATTATATATAGTTCAGTTTTTTTTAATTAAAAATAAAAGATAGCTAAGAGATGTAAATAATTGTCATGATTAAAGAGTTATATTTTTAATAATTATTGTGATAATGGGTAGTTTTCAGAATTGTTTGAAGCTGCTGTAAAAAAAAAATTGGTCGAAGGACAAAACGGTTTGAAAATGTGTAAAATAAATATGAATTCCCTTATTAATAATATAGATTAATCATCAGATTAACTAATTTCCCTATTTAGACAACTAAATAAAATGCCCATTTTAAATTTGATAATCGCAATACTTATCTATGTGATATCTTTTTTTTTTTTTTTGTGTGTGTGTGTGATCCTTATCTATGTGATATCTATGCTTGCATGGTGCATGCCTCACCATCCCTTTTAAGTCAAATATGATAAAGTTTTTTTAATTACTAACGAAATTTTAAGCAAACAGAAATACTGATTAATTAAAACCCTCTTTAATTATATCATTCTTGACTAGAAACAATGCTTTATGTATTATCTCTCATGTATGGATTTATACACTACAGGCTACTTGAATTACGATATTATAACAAGGTTATTCAAAAATAGTTTAAGATAAAAATAGGAAATTCCACCAAAAATTACCACACATACTTGTTAGCAAAAATCAAAAGAAAATACTCATATCCATTGAAAGTGTATATGTGAGTAGATACCCGTATGTGTAATTGTGTATATTGAGTCATTCACATACATGTACTTATTATGGAATTTTTTATATTTTAAATAAAATATAAATAGTTTAAATTTACGAAATAATATTAAATTCTAAAAATTATTTTTGAACTATAATTTTTTTAAAAATAAAAACATGTAAATTTAATTTACAAATAATTAAAATTCATTTAAAATCATAATGGCCAAAACGGTAATTGTGCTGAAAACAATTGTCAGAGGCATCCACAACGGCGGATACAAAAAAAAAAAAAAAAAAAAAAAAAAAAAAAAAAAAAAAAAAAAAAAAAAAAAAAAAAAAAAAAAAAAAAAAAAAAAAAAAAAAAAAAAAAAAAAAAAAAAAAAAAAAAAAAAAAAAAAAAAAAAAAAAAAAAAAAAAAAAAAAAGTATTGAGTGCCACCGAAAGGAAATGAGAATGACCACATCATGGAGACATTGATGCAATCGAAGGAACTGATGGCCTAAAATTGTAACCATTGGCATTGCCTTCTTGGGTGCCATGTGATGAAAGTGACGACATTGTTTATTATGCAAAAACATGCCTACCTTGCAGTTTCGCGATTTTTAATAAATAAATTATTAAGTAAATCAGCTATTTAGCTATACTAGTCAAAAACGTTTTCTTTAGAAATTTCAAAACTTTAAAATAAAGTGTGTTACGGATAAAAGATATCTTATCTTTATCCTATTAATTTTGTTCCGAAAATCCCGAGATACCAAGATAAAGGAGAAAGAAATCTATCCAATCAATTCAAATATTTGAAAGTCAATCATATCTTATCTACTAGGTACGTGATAATTCCAATTCAAGGTAATTATTCATTATCATTTGCGATTATCTTTTTATATATAGATTATCTACAAGCCACGGCCAAAGCCCGTAATTCACAATATAAATACAGCCCCCCCGGTGAAAGGTACACACACTTTTCTAACTTTCTCTTTTCAATACACACCTTGCACACACCCCACGTCCAGATTGTGGTGTTTCTCCCTGCAAGTGTGATCTTCTTCCCTGAGGTGTTCTTCAACCATAGACATCTTCAGGAGAGAGAGAGTTTGATCTCATAGCAAAAATACCAACAATCCTTGTTGGACATCTCCGTTCTTCTCGAACGAAACATTGGCGCTGTCTGTGGGGACGATAAATTTCGAATCACACCAACTCACAATGGCTAATACCAGAAGGCATCAGATCGTTAGGCGTGAAGAACCACCCAGGAATCTGAATCCGGAGAATGTGGTGGTAGAAGATGCATTATCAGACACGGACTCATCCCGTATGGGACCAACTGCGCATGTGCCGCCCAACGCACCGACCAGCCCACGACAGGAAGAAGACCCAGGAAACTCTCAACGCTTCATCCAGAATGTCCTCCAGTCTCTGCTGGCTCGGACAGAGGACCTGGAGAAACGTTACGAATTTCAGCGGCAGGAGGACATCCAGCGACTAATCACCCAATTAGAAGAACGTAGTAACAGAAGGAGAGAGGAAGAACGTCGGCAAAATACCGACCACCGGGAGCGCAATACTAGAACCGAGCAAACCCATGCTGCAACAGGACTCGCTAGAAGACAAAGGCCCGAAACACCGACCCGAGCTGCCGAGACCGGCAGTAGGGAACCGACGTATCAGTCCGACCAGGGGCAGGCATCTCATTCCCATAACGAAACACTCCACCCTTCGACACACATTCCACCAAACCACGAGGAAGGAAGACCGACCACGGGAGTCGTGCGTCACCCAGAACCAGCCAACGGTGTATATCAGAGGAAGTATCGTCGAGGTCATCAGAATAACAGCCCGTTCGTTGACCGAATAGTGAACGCACAATTTTTAGAAGATTTCGACGGCTCGTTCCTGTCCAAATATAGTGGAAGCCAAGACCCCCAAGTACACATCGACAAATTTGACATGCAGATGTGCGTGAGGGGTATCGACAAGCCCATCATCTCGTATTTTTGCTACCACTCTCACCGGAGCGACCCAGACCTAGTTCCACTCCCTACCACCGAGGTCCATCCACAGCTTTGAAGACTTTGGCCAAAAATTCTTGCTGAATTTTACAACCAGCAAGAAACAACCGAAGTTGGAATTCGCTCTAGGCAAGATATGCCAGCAGCCTGAAGAAACATTGCAAAGTTACCTGGATCGGTTCAAGGAAGCCGCGCTCCAAGTCCAAGGCCTGGAGGAGAAAGTACATGTCCATCTCATTTCCGCTGGGCTCAACGGAACGTCCCGCCTCGCCAAGTCAATCTATAAGGACCCGGTCAAATCCCTGAATGAGTTCAGGATCCGATCCAGGAAGTACTTGGAGTTGGAGCAGATGGAGATCGCAAACTCAGATCCGAGGGAAAACAAACAACCCTCATTGCCGCGGAACCGACGACAGGAGGATCCCCAGGTCGGACCGTCCAGCCGGCATCCAGCGAATACCCCGGCAGACCGACCATCACGGAGCAGTCTCGACCCTCATTCCAAGCTCGGGAGGTACGAGTCAAAATATCACAAGTACGCTCCGTTGACCATCCCGCGTGGCCAAATTTGGAAGGAGGTCGCCTTCACCGACATGAGGAAAGTCAACCGACCTCCTCCGATAGTAAGGAGAGAAGGACTGGACTATTCCCGGTATTGTGATTTTCACAATGGACCGGGCCATAAGACCGACCAGTGCCGGGAGCTTCGAGATGCTATAGAAAAATTTGTGCGAGAAGGCAAACTGCGACAGTACGTGATCCGAACTCAAGGGCACCACGGCAAGAGGAAAGCCCAGCAGGAGAATAAGCAACGAAATGACAAGAGGAGCGAGAAAGACGAAGAATTCTCAGAGCCCAAGTTCGAGTGCAACATCATCACGGTGGGAATAAGAGAAGGAGGCGATACAGCCAACCAACGGAAGGAATACCTCAAGCAATGATGGTAAGAGACAACCCGAGGTCCAAGGAAAGTTAGCAGCAAGTCGGAAAGGACCGTACCTGGTCGTCCAAAATCTTGGACAAGGAGCATACTTACTGGAGACATCGGACGACAAGCAAGTCAAAACGGACTTGGAACTCAGACGAGTTAAAGAAGTACTACAGCTCACAAAGAGCAGCCAAAATGCTAGTCCATGTGTTTTCCTTTAGTTGGCTTTCAGTCAGTCATTGGGATCACGGAACTCCACCGTGTGTTTCCCTTTAGTTGGCTTTAAGTCCGTCATCGGAATCATGGACACCATGTGTTTCCCTTTAATTGGCTATTGAGCCCGTCATAGGGATCATGGATTATTGTCTCACCGTGTGTTCCCCTTTAGTTGGCCATCAAGCCCGTCATTGGGGTCATGGGAGATCACCGAGGCTCTCCTTGATAGGGACCTCGGCAAATTTATCATGTGTTTCTCATTAGTCGATTAAGTAAACCGAGAACGTAAAACCCGTACTAATCGGTCATTGAGATCATGAAATTATGTATTCTTCGAAGAATATTAATAAAATCCTTGTTATAAGGAAATTTAGTGCATGAATTTGAATGCTTAGTCGTTGTTTCGTATTATCTCGGCCCTGATCAAGCCGACGTAACTATCATGGGTGAATCATCGGGTCGGCCGAAAGAATTACACTTATAATGATGTTACAAATACGTTAACGGTTGCTAAGTTGGGAAAAAGATCCCAGAACGATATCTAAAGGCCCGACCAATGGTCCCGGCCAAATAGACTCTCGGCCCTTGAAGCTAAAACAAAAACTATGTCTAGAGCCCGACCAATGGTCTCGGCCAAAAAGACGCTCGGCCGTTGGAGCCAAGACAGAAGAAAATGATTAAAGCATGAAAAGAAATGACAGGATTTGATTGACAACACACGTGGCAATTGAGGAAGGGGAGTCACTCCATTTCTCAGTGATCGTAGCTTTCCAGGCTACTCTAACAAGATAGAGGATAGATCGGCATGAAAGGCGACGGAAAATGACTGAGAAAACTACATAGCAGGTCAATCATCTCAGTAAGGAACAAAGGAAAAATTTAATTAGGGAGCCAATTACCTCGGCAAGAGGTAGGTGAAAAATTCTATCTCGGTAAGGCCGACCACCTCGGCAAAAGGATAAAAACAAAAGTTGCACCTCAAAAATGATTACCTCGGCAAGGGGCAAAAGCAAACCTTAGACTCAGACATCGATCACCTCGGCAAGGAGCAAAAGCGAGCCTTTCCTCGGATATCAATTACCTCGGCTCGGACCCCCACATATGATCGGCCTGGTATGAGATTGGCATCACCTATACGAGGTCGGCTCCACACGAGGTCGGTTCCGCAATCGGTCGGCTCCATTATGCATCCTGGCCACCAAGAATACTTGATGACCGGGCTGAGGGGCATCTGTTACGGATAAAATATATCTTATCTTTATCCTATTAATTCAGTTCCGAAAATCCCGAGATACCAAGATAAAGGAGAAAGAAATATATCCAATCAATTCAAATATTTGAAAGTCAATCATATCTTATCTACCAGGTACGTGATAATTCCAATTCAAGATAATTATTCATTATCATCTGCGATTATCTTTTTATATATAGATTATCTACAAGCCACGGCCAAGGCCCGTAATTCACAATATAAATACAGCCCCCCCGGTGAAAGGTACACATACTTTTCTAGCTTTCTCTTTTCAATACACACCTTGCACACACCCCACGTCCAGATTGTGGTGTTTCTCCGTGCAAGTGTGATCTTCTTCCCTAAGGTATTCTTCAACCATAGACATCTTCAGGAGAGAGAGAGTTTGATCCCATATCAAAAATACCAACAATCCTTGTTGGACATCTCCGTTCTTCTCGAACGAAACAAAGTGAAAAAATAATAAGGATCCCGATCTTCTGCAGTAAAAACAAAAAACAGCGGAACGATATAGTCCTTTCAATCATTTTTTTACATAGTTTTAATTTTAAATAAAAAGCTATAATATAATAATATGATGAACTCCATTGCCCGTTGTTTCTTTACAGCCATGTAATATCTGTATTTAATAAGGTTCAAGGATAGGATTTACGGTAGATAACCTTGAACGATACACTATGGCACCATCAAGGGATTTAGAGTAGAGAAAAGAATGTTGCAGTTGGAACCCCGTTGGTTTTGCAGTATATTTGATTAGGGAAAGATATGGTTCATTGAATTTTGAAAAAAAATGATAAAAATAAATCTGAGAACTCGTGAGACTCAAGTTTATTTTTTCTTTTTTTTTTCATTTTAGTTTTCTATGTGCAAACTCAAGTATGAAATTCTTTCCCAGACTCAAAATTCCATACTGAGTTTTGGTTGTAGGACTTGAGTCCCCTTTTCTAGGGTTGGCAAAATGGGCTTAACTCACCGAACCAGTTCGTTTAACCCATGAAAAAATGTGAACTTGGTTGATAATATCAGTCTGCTGATCAAAAGCGGGGTGAACCAACCCGGCCTGCAAAATTGCGGGCAAACGCGTGATGGGGCGGTCCAGTCCGCTGGACCAATATTATTTAAAATATTAAAATTAAATAGATATATTTAACATATTTTGAAATAGATATATTCTTTTAATTTATGCTCTTTTACACTCTTAGCGTATTCTAATTAACTTCTAAGTTTTAATATTAAAATGTTTATGATAATGATACTTTCAAATAGTTTTTCATTGCTAGCATATTACACTTTGGACTATTTACATCCATAAATTCCATTTGCAAATGGTATAATTTTGTGAATTATCACATGACATCATTTATTTACTTTTATTTAACTTTGTATTTTTTTTAATTCTTCAAATACTTCTATAATTCTTCATTCTTTTGGCTTTGCCTTTGTCTTCATGTTTGAGAGTGCTTGAAGGGTTGGCTTTGTCATGATCAAAACTTCTCATAAGTCTCTTCGTGTTTGAGAGACTTCAAGTAGGAGGTCATTGTAATGGTTCAAGACCTGCAACGAGTTTCCACGAAAAACCAGAAAACAGAGCAGCACAACAACAATTATGCAGAAACTTAAACCAGAAAATAGATTTGAAACAAACAAAGTTAAGAGATAGAAGAGAAACACAAACAATTATGTGGTTCAGTCACAAGGACCTACATCCACGGGAAAAGAAGCAAAACTTATCAACTATGGAGCAAAAGTTACAAAGATCTCTGTGTACAATAGAATTTTGCTTGATTCTTTCACTGTTCAGTTAACAGCATCCAAGATCACCAAGCTTCACTCTCTCTCTCATACACTCCAATCTTCCTCTTATGTGATTACTGTCCTTCACATTAGTTTTTGTGATCACACTGCTACCTCTCTATATATAGCAATAAAGGAGCACTAGCTATCAAGAATAAGAAACCAAAATAGAAAAAACTGAATACAAGTTAGTTGTTGGCCACCAACTAACTTAACAGAAAACTATTTTTGACAAATCTTGACAACTAGCAAACAGATATAGGGAAACATCTTCACAGTCATGATTTACATTTAAATTTACATGTTTATATTTTATTTTTAACTACTTTCGCAATTGATTTTTCTAAAATACTAGCATATATGTTTGGTAATAAGTTTGACCACTTGCTCCAAGATGTCTCAAGATGGACAATCAACTTCGTAACCTTGATCTGACAATCTTGAAACTATCATTGTTGGTGAGCAACATGAGGAACACTTTCATCAACCCTTATTGTAATATCCCAAATTTTGAGTATTAGAAATAAATCATGAGAACACTCTTTTCGAAACTATGATATTTTATTATATTAAATTAATTGATATTATAAATAACTTAGATATTATTGTTGTCGTTATTATTATTATTGTTGTTGTTGTTGTTTGGTGCTAAAGGAGTGTTAGATTGGTTTCTTATAATTAAAACACTTCAAAAATGTTGAATTCTAGTGTTGGGTTTTATGATGAAAACTCTAGAAAAATAACATCATATCTTGAGTTGTACTTATCCATTTGAGGTGTTATTTGTGTAGTTGAAAGCTTGCTCAAAAAGCTACAATTCATCATCGTACCTTAAAAACCAAAAATAGCTTCTATTTTGGTGAAAATTGACCTTGAAGTAGACCACTTGGTCATGAAAAATATTCTATGTCTCATTGAAAAAATAACCTCATACACCTCTTCCTTCTTATATATGTGTATATATATATATATATATATATATATATATATATATATATATAGAGAGAGAGAGAGAGAGAGAGAGGAGACCACCAAACCTTAAGAGCATCAATCACAAAGTGGGCCCAGTACAAAGGATGGAGCCCCCTCAAAGTTAATAATTTTATCTTTCCATTAGAATTTCAAATTAGTACCATTTTTTATTTAATAAAGTGGGATTGGGATAGAGTTTTAAAAATCATGCCAACTATTTGCCATAGTTACTGAGTTGTTGTGGGGATGTGGTGGATGAAGCCACCAGGTTCGTATGTTCTTGGGGTTGATCGTGACATCGTCTTCCTCTTCCTTGTGAAGGAATTTTTGAGGTAAAAGGGAGTGGATTCTTTATTCTCTTCTTTTATATGAAATTATATTTATGTTTAACATATGTTTAATTTCTTGGATGGGTTTTGGATACTCCAAAGCACCTTATTAGTTGTCATAATTTGATAATTTTGTTTAGGCATTTTTAATATCCTTGGAATCGAATTCATTGATTGATGTTGGATGTGTTTGATTCATTGTTTTTAGGCATGTTCATGGTTGATAATGATAGAAATATGTTAGGTTATATTTCTATGAACTTGGGGTGAGTTTTGGGGAGTTTATGAGGCTTTGGAGGCAAGACATCATGCTTAATTTTAGTATGCTCATGTTGATTTCCCTGACAAAATTTGTTAACTTTGAATGTAAAAAAGAGTAGGAAAATGGTGGAATTAAAAAAAGTTTTATCCGTAGATGTTAACTAATCATGGAATTTGGTTTCACTCAGAAACGATGTCTAGAACTCCAGAAATTGTCATTTTAGTGAGTAAAGGTCAAGTTGTCAGGATTTGTAAATAATTTCATGTTCTTTTCAATTTTAGGAATAGTAGACTATTAAACTAGATCTTGAGGTCAACATAAAAGCTATAGATAATTATCTTAGATTTCAAAACAAGATAAGAATCAACTTGATAGGATTAGTATAATTATATATATTACATTTACAACCTATAAAGGTCATAAACGAATAATAGGAAATGGTAGATATTGATAGTTACGTAGAAGTGTTCCCAACACTTGCAGTGGAAAATTATGATCTATTTTGCATTAAAAAATATACAATAATAAATAGAGAAAAATAGGCTTATGTACCCAAATGTGCATTCTTGAGGCAACAAATTTTTTCTTCAATGGTGTGAAAACTCTAAGTATATCCACCCAGAGACCAATGTTTGCTATAACTCTTTGATAGTGGAACTCAAAGAGCAAATCCTCTTTCTACTTTTCAGGTTTAAAACTAGGCTTGAATTTTTCTAGTTTGTGTCTGGTACACTTTGCCTCAAGTAGATGCTTCTATTTATAATGTTAAAGAGATATGGATTTTAGGCTTTTTCAAAGAGAAAAAATGAAAGATTTTATTTAAAATAATTCATATCTCTTTATCTTTATAAAAATAAACACTATCTCATTTTTATTTTAAGAAGATTCCTAATGTAAGACAAAGATAATTCACAATTAATCACATGACTAATTACGACAACTAATCACATGATTTGATCCTGATATGCAACAATAGAATATTATTCTTATTTTATGGATAACTTCCACGTTTATAAAATAATACTCCTTTTTATATTAATTACATTCTTGGTGCTGGCAAAGAATATAATAATATTTCACTAAAATATTTATTTGATTAAATTAAATTCTCTAATTTAATTATCAAATAAATTATTTTTCTTTTGCAAAGATTGGAACACTCGTTTGTGTGTGACTAGGTAGGTTCAATACTAAACTGGTAGTAAATTAATCATGATTAATTTCCTAATCAAGGTAGGTGTCTAGCAACACTCCTTAACATCCGGATAGCATGAAGTAACATCTTTTACCTTCAAGAACCAATAGAAAAATAATGTAATTTTTCCTTCCATCATTTACAACTCAAAGGTTAACTCTAGAGTATAGTATTACTGTCAAACTCTAATAAGTTAATACATTATATTTAATCAATGAATGACTTAAGAAACTATTTTCTTCTTTCATTCAATTGCCCTGACCAAGATCTTAATTCTATCATACAACTCAAACTCATTACCTAGAGTTGATGGATTCCTTCTTGATTAATCATTAACTCTACAAGTATTTAATCATATCCAATATTCATTCAACTAGTGCCCTAAGGCATTAGGTGTCCGAAATTAAAATATAACAAATAATTTGTTAATTACTATGATAATATGTCAAAGGAAATTATTTTTTCTTCTTGAGAACTTCCTATTGACATATGAAGATAATATTATCTATTAGGAATTCTCAATTGAGTCAGTTCAATGATGACATCCACAAATACATCATCTATATATGAAATTTAATAAATGAGATCTATTAATCTTTATCCAATAAAGATCATTACATATATATTGATCTATCCGGATTATTGATTTCATAATAATCCTACGATCAAGAACAATTTAGATTAAAATTATAAAGGACTTGTTTCTCATTATCATAATCTCTATCATGATAACAAGTTTTTAATTTTAATCAAGGACTTGTCAAATTAACAATTTAATAAAACAATAAATATGATAATAAAATAAAGAATAATTCTTTACTAAAATTGATAATATGATGGATTGGATCTTGGGCATACATTTTTATCCCCAACAGATATAAAACCTAAAACTTTTGAAATGTCATACCAATCATACTCCTAAGTGGATAGTTACCCTAATAGGTGTACTTTATGAGGAATTAAGGGATGAGTCACTTCCTTAATTGTAATGTTTATGTAATGCAATGGTTAGGAATTGTGTGTGTGTGTGCCTACTCCAATTATGACATTGATTGTGATTGCTACATTGTGTATTTGTGTTAAGATTATAATTTTATGATATATATATATATATATGTGTGTGTGTGTGTGTGTGTGTGTTTGTGTACATGATGTGGATCCAGTGATATCATGGTGATGTGTTGCGATGATAAGTATGTAGTTTGAGTTCATGTGGAGCAATGACCACCACGTTATTATGATGAGTGTGAAAATGTCATTGATATCTTGTATGTCTCATGCATCATATCCTTAGGAGATTTATTTGGCATGGAATCACTTTATGACTCATGTCGATCCCATGGGTTGGAGTATCCTAGCAAGACCAAATAACCTGAAGCATCTCCAATATACTCATCTTAGTGAGAGTGTGACATCGAGTTTCCTATGGTGTGGAAATTTGTCGATTGCAAGTTCTCATGAGTTTCTTTCTAAATGTTTTTAATTGTACTACATGTCCCAACACCCAATTTTGTCCTCTCATGTTTATCCGTTAATTATTATTATTATTATTATTATTATTATTATTATTATTATTATTATTTCTTTCTACTTAATCTCCCCAATTTATATCATTCCACATTTGAAAAAAGCGAAAAGAAGAAAAATAAAACAAAATTAAATAAAGTGGAAAACAAAGTTTTGGGCCAAAAATCCAATTTTCAAATGTCTAATGCAGGTAAAAAAATGACAAGCATATATGAGTGTCCAAGTTATAGGTTACAAGCCCAAATACAAGTAAAGCCCAAACCAAGTCTCAATGTTAGAATTTTTTTCTATTTTAGCAAAATGGTAATGACAGAGAAAAAAGAAGCAACAAATCTCTCGGACAGAGTAAAAAGAGTAGAGCAGAGCAGAATTGACATTCTAGTGCAACATTCCAGAGCTGGCATTCTCATGAGATGACAAACTTGATGATAAATTGGAAGCATGAGCATGGTGGTTTGAGTTTTGGGAGGGAGAGGCAAAAATTCTATTGAAATTGAAGAAAGAAAAGAGGTATTGAGAGTTTGTTGATAGAGAGGAGAAAAATAAAATTAGAAGGAAAACATGGAGAGAGTTAAGAGAGTCACCTTAGTACAAAAAAAATCTCAGTGAAAGAGTAGTCCAGTGTGGTGAATCAAGGCAAGGAGGTTAGCACACAATATGTAATATTTCTCTTTACAATGTAATTCCTTTGATTTTATTCCCACATCTATGTATCTTTGTTTGCATTTGGAACACATGAGATGTAATGGATATAATCTACCTTGTTTATCTATTATGTTATTTAATATGTTATGCAACATACTTCTTTCTATTTATCCTATGCATGTTATGATTATGTGATAGAATAAGAGTCTTAGTAAATAAAATTAATTTTGTGACATTGTTGCTCCTAATTCATGTTGATTTGGGGATAATGTGGAGACCCTGTTAGGCTACTTTCAACTAGTAGGAAAAGCTATTTGGTTTTGTCCTGGGTCGTGTTGATACAAGGGAAAATTCGGTAAGGGACATGAATCCTGCACTCCAATGTGTGTATTCTGCACCCATTTCTATTTGAAAATACCAAATTACCCTTCCCCAACTTTACACCTTCCTAATTATGCGAATTACTCCTGCAATGACATCTCCTTTACCCGCGACGACAACTTCTCCCAAGACTTTACTTTCTTCACGGCAGCCTCACGACCTCTTCCTTATAAGTCATGATGCCACAAAACGTCCCCCCTCCTCATTCCTTTGCATGTCACCATTAAAGGTAACAACCTGATTTGAAACATGGTTTTTGTTTTTTGAAACGACAATTCCGAAATGCTTTTTTTTGTCAACCATTATTCCAGAGACACAATTCTAGAAGCTATATAGTATCCTTACGGAA
Source organism: Glycine tomentella (assembly GCA_007407185.1). Lineage (NCBI taxonomy): Eukaryota > Viridiplantae > Streptophyta > Magnoliopsida > Fabales > Fabaceae > Glycine > Glycine tomentella. The sequence goes on along the minus strand of PYAF01002033.1, from coordinate 2,011,018 downwards.
TGACTATTTTAGAACATAGACATATGAGAATGATTCGAGCCGTATGAAGGGAAACTATCACGTACAGTTTGTGTTTTTTTTTTTGGGGGGGGGGGGGAGGAGCCCGACAGGGTCCCCCCACTGACTCGGCCCAGGCCTAAGTGAAAGTGAAGTGGTGGGCCTACCCATCCCAACCAGGGGTATGCTGGGATTCGTCAAGAGACTTAATTAATTAAACGTCGGAAAGGTGACCCTATGTCGTTAGTCTTTTATAAAGAAAGAAATATTCAAGCTAGGCTAGTAAGAGAAGGAATACAGGTAAGAAGTCGAGAAGTCAACAAACTTATAGTGCTTTCCACACCCCGCCCCGTAGAGGGAAAGGGCAAGTCAGCCATAGCAACTTTGAGGGAAGCCAGCTCCTCATTTGACTTTGTTTGAAGGTCGGTGTCGAGGAATGGCATGGTCTCCGGGGTGAGTTCCATAATAGGTTTTCTAGAATACATAAAATGCATATTTATTTATTTTGAACCATTATTTTTTACTGATATGGAACAGACATTCTAGAAGCTATTTTTTACTATTATGGAACATTTATTTTGAAAGTTATTTTTTACTATTATGTAACGCCTATTCCAGAAGGTGGAAAATATTTTTTATTGTTATAGAACACCTATCATGGAAGCTTTTCTTTTTTTACTATTATGAAACACCTATTATGGAAGGCAGAAATTATCTTTTATGGAACATCTATTTTGGAAGGCAAAAGTTATTTTTTAATGTTATGGAACATATATTCCAGATCTACTTTTTATTGTTATGAAATGTATATTCCAGAAGCTATTTTTACTATTATGAAATGTCTATTTCAGAAGTTATTTTTTACTGTTATGAAACACCTATTTCGGAAGCTATTTTTTAATATTATGAAACATATATTCCAGAAAGATATAATACGAAAAAAGATAATTTTAAAATTTTAAAAATTTGGGAGATTCAAAATTGAATATGGGAGATGCAAGCTTCAAATTGCATTTGGTAATGAAACAACTACTTGAGAATAGAGAGGGAAATAAACTGTTGGAATGGATGAATCTTTCATGTCGACATTGTTAATAATTTGTGTTTTTTTTTACAAGTTTCGATCGCATAGTAAAACAATTAAGTGCTTAAATTTGGAATGCTTTAATTTGGATTTCAAGTAACATGTGAAATGTGGACAAATTGTTGAAAGTAAGGATTTAAGATTCAATAGTTATAGTAACCCAAACTTAGATTTGATTTCAAAGACCATTTTCTTTTTAAAAGGTTTTTTTGTAGTTTTCCTCTTAAAAAATTATGGTGGCCACTTCTCTGGTTATTCATTTTTTCGTCGTCCCATTGTGACCCAATTGCGACTACATGTATCAAGAGTCTTAAGTCGAATATGCATCATAATGAATGTGTGAGTGAATATGGCATGAATAATTTGCTATGTGTAATGATATATGTTTCCTATCTTTATATTGTATATATATGCATGTGGTGAGATGTATCTCACTTCCTTTCTTGTTTACATTGCTTGTGTTTGTGTTGATTATCATTTGCAAGTATGGCTCAACTAGAGGCTACTAACGTTGTAGGAAGAGACACTTAGACCTCACTGGTAGTAGTTTATGATTTACTATGGGATGTAGTAAAGTGAATCAGTTGGTCACAAGAAGGGGATTGAATATAACACCACAACTAGTGAGGCTATTTTTTTTCCAAAAGCACACTAGCCTCTTCTCAAGTTTTTTGCATTGAAAATAAAAAACCTAATGATAAACCCAAATTTATAGGGTTTTGAACGTGAATTTTTTTTGTTTTTACCTTATTTTGCATGTTTTGAATTCAATTTATTGGCAATAATCATGTTATATTTAAAAGTTTGTGTAGCCAAGGCATAAGTTAAAAAGATGTGAAAAACTACAAAAAGATGTGGAATAAAGGTTAGAATGAAGCCTCATTGAAAAGCATGTTCGTGTTCCATATAGCACGAACATATTATATCCATAATGCCCAAGCTGGCTTTAGGAGTGTCATTTTTTGATATTCATATCCAAGACTTAAGCATCAAAATTTTTTGACAACGATTGTGCTCCTCAATAATATGACCGTGTTTCTCCAGAAATTCAAAACTTAAAAATCTCACTCAATGATAATAGTTGCTCTTTTTTATAGCATGGTTGTGCTCTTTCTGCTTTAGTTACAATTTTTGTTTTATAAATGGGAAATTAGGAAAAAAAAAGTCTTTTTTCTCTGTGTTACAAATTAAGACTCTTTGAGTCAATGGGGGCATTATGAGTGAGTATTGTTGGATAGGAAAGGACATGAGGAAGATTGTTGAGGCTTTGAATTGTAATTTCTCTTTTATCTTCCTTATGTATGTGATGTTGTCTTTGTGCTTATAGCTGGCTAAACTCTTCTTAGGGCTATGATATAACTTACAAATGAATCCCACTTTTATTAAGTGAAGTTTAACTTTATTCAGTCAATTAATTTATTCTATTGTGCTTAATTTCCTTTAGAACTTGTCACTCTATTTTAATTGTTTGTACGCTTATGGCCTACTTCGTATGGACAATAGAACTATAGAATAATTGACTCCTGTGAAATATAAATGATAAAAAAATTTAGGGATTTCTGAATTGGTTATTTGTAAATTAGTCTTTGGACTTATGCTTTCTCGTAATTTGAATCCTAATTGACTAAGTAGGATATGAATTAAGAGAAAGAGGGTTGACAGTGTTTGACCATGACCTGCTAACCAATTTAACAAATTTTTAGTAATTGCTATGAAACAAATTTTTAATTAAAGAATAGAGATAATTCAAATTCATAATTAGAATCATAGTCCTAGGCCCTTTTATCTGTCAATTATCTCACATTACAATGACTCATTCTTAAGTTTTTATTTTCCCACGAGTAATGGAACACATTTCTCAATTATTGATAAAAATCAAATTGTTTATTTTATTACGAATTAAATTATTATAGGAACAAAACTAGTCTTTTGGGTGTGATATCCAGAGTTACGTCCATTATTAATGTGCATAAAGTGTGTTTTCCCTTAGTCAACTAGCTCCCATGTCTGATTCTTCTACAAAGACTCCATCTCCTCCACCATGGCACCTATCCATCTATCTTTCTCCTGGCTATTCATAGCCTCTTGAAAGGTAGAAGGATATCTAGCTATACCGAGAAGTATAAAAGCATCTAATTTAGTAAATTCTTCAAACTCATATTGGACAACGGGTTTAATGGTGCGACGATCTCTATCTTTAACAAGATTGTAATCTTGATGTGGTCCACTGGACTCACTGGTCTAGGCCCAGGTGTTGGTGTGGTCTTACGTGGTTTTTCCCTCTTAGGAATCACCTGTAGTTGCTTAAATTCCACTTGAACCTCTATGAGGCTAGGGGAAGCTCCATCACACATTGGCACAATTGTCACAACTATTTCTGGTAAAATGAACTGCACATCAAACACTACATCTTTGTTGATCACCATCTTCTTGGCAATAGGATCCCAAAACTTGAACCCTTCACACCTTTGGAATTACCTACAAAAACACACTTTTTTTTTTTACTTTGGATCAAATTTAGATCCCTCATTGTTGGATATATGCACAAAAGCATGACACCCAAATATTCTCAAATTATTAAAATCAACAAGGTTATATGTCTAGACTTCCTCTGCAACTTTCCCATTCAATGATGCTCATGGTGACCGGTTGAGCAGATAACACACCATATTCACTACTTCTTCCCAAAAGCCTTTAGAAAAGAAAGCTTGTAGCCTCAGACGCCAGGCCTTTTCATTAAGGAACTTATTCATCCTTTCTGCAACACCATTCTGCTGGGGAGTTTTCCACACTAAAAAATGTCTTTGAATGCCATGTTACTAACAGAATTTATGAAACCATGAGTCTGCATATTTTGTGTCATTATAAGACCTCAAGTACCTAATCTTTTTGTCCATTTGGTTCTCCACCTTAATCGTTCATAACTTAAACTTCTCAAAGACTATAATTTTTTGTTTCGTGACGTACACCCAAACCTTGCAAGAAAAATCATCAATGAAGGTCACAAAATAATGAAAACCACCCAATGGAAAATCTCTAGTAGGACCCTACACATCAGTATGCACATAATCTATAATCCCCTTGGTGGTATGCTTTGTAGCCTTAAACCGCACCCTAGTTTGTTTTTGAAGCACATAATACTTGCATAACACTAACTTGCAACTCTGATCTCTTTTCAAGAGTCCTCTTTTATGAAGCTTTGCCATCCCAAGCTCATTGAGATGACCCAAAAGCAGGTGCTACAATTTGGTAGCATCATCATTAGACTCAACAGATGCAACTCGGTCTACAATTGTGCTCCCCAATAGCCTGTAAATATTTCCTAGTATCCATTGTGCTTTCATCACAGTCAATGCCCCCTTACACATTTTGAGGGTATCCCGATCTCTATTAGTTCTGTAACTGAAACCATTGGCCTGCAAGGTACCAAGTGAGATCAAATTGTTCCTTAACTCAAGGATATGTTGGACATCACACAATGTTTTGACTCCATCATCATCCATAGCAATTTGCACATGTACCATTCCAACAATAGCACACGCTTTGTCACTACCCATGTAAACATTGCCAAAATTACCTAACTTGTATGTGGTGAACCACTCCCTACTGGGAATCAAATGGTAAAAACATTTGAAATCAAGAATCCATGCATCTGTAAATTGAATATGAACCAGAGAGAACATTTCCCTCATTATAGTTAACATCACGCTCATTGTAGTAGTCTGAATCATCAATTTCTGCAACATTTGCTAAGCGGGATGCCCCTTAACAAGAGTTCCTTAACTCTAGGTAATTCCTCTTAAAATGTCCCTTTTGGTTGCATTTGTATCACTCCGTTGGTTTTTTGCGTTCTCTAGACTTGGACTTCTTCCTTTGCCTACCAACAGAACCCTTGCCTTGTGTCCTTCCACGTTCCTATTTCCCCTTAACATATAGACCATCGCCTTACAAACTCCCCATTACATTTTGTCTCCATTGAGAGTTAGACATTAGTGTAGCCTATATCCCCTTTAAACTGATTGAGTACTTCCCATATGTTAAGGTTGTCACCAAATGTCTTATCCTTGTCCTTAATCTTCACCTTCAGCATTGCCAAATCGCTGATAATTTGATTGAATACATTCACATGCTGGTGGAGATCCGAACCCTCTTGCATCTTCACCCGTACAATTTCTGCTTCAAAAACAATTTTCTTGTTAGCGATTTTGACATGTATTACTGGAATTCTAAAGGGGATGAGAAAAATCACACACGCAAACAAAAGATAGATTTAACGAGGTTTAGCAAATGTGCCTACATCCTTGAGAAGAAAATGACTCTTTCTTTTTCTTATCCATTAAACAATGGGATTACATTAGGATATATATAATTTATACGTATATTATCTTAATTCACATATATTATCTTAAACCACACACATTATCTTCACGCATACATTATCCTATTTCGTATCTTCATTTGCATACAATATCACACGTACCGTAGGGATTTACCCTCACACCCCAACTCGCTTCATAACCCAATAACAAATGACCTTTACGCTTCGCCTCCAACATTTGCTACATCCATAAAATATGAGTCATGCACAACAATATTCTTAAATATTTCAAACAAATAAGTAAAACATTCCAATAACCTTCTCATTGGATGAATGCTAAGAAAATCTATGAAATAAGCTCAACCTCAAAGAAATAAAAGAAATTTGTAGCATTTAGAACTATGCTTATATACTCTTATAAAATCTCAAACACCTAAACTAAATACCATAAATTAGGATGCAATTGAGTCAGGACCATATTTATCACATTCAACAACTCACTAGAAAATCATTTCACCTCACTAAATACCAAAGAATAATTCTTAAATTTAGGTGTCTTAGCTCTTAACCACCAAATCACTAATAATATTCTTCAAAATGAAACACTTCAACCTATTCTTACCAACTATTAGTAGGGCCTTTGCCAGTTTTTCTTTTCCTTCCCCTTTTGACCCATAGTAGACAAGAGCTCACACATCATTGTCACCACCAAAAAATATTACTGGAACTATTGTCAAAGTTTTTCAAACCTACCACAACTGTGTTTTCTGGCAAAATCCTGAAGTAACTATGAGGGATCTCCTCCATCATCTTTCACCAACAATGTCGTACAAGTACCACCATCCTTCAATGCTTAATTACTACCCACGTCAACAATAATCTATCTCTACTCATACTTCCCTAATGTAACAACAAAGGAACAAGACAAGGAAGAGTACCTATAAATCACATGATAATAATCATCATCAAAAGCTTCAATTCGCATAAGGTCCAACTATGTTGAACTACACCAAAAACACCATTTTAAGTAATGTAGTTGTAACACACATTTAACATGAGTTTGCACTTGAAAAAATGATCATGGAAAACACAACCCCATCACATTATGCACAAACGATCACATCACCCATCCTCGTGTTATAGCATCTTAGAAGAAAACACTTAAAATCATAATCATTACCACTGAAAAGTTAAAGAGTTGACATGTGACACTCACAAGTATACTTTAAACATTCTTCACAAATTGACATGGTCAATCTCATCTTAATAGGTTGCTTCATACATAAGACACACACAACTTTAGGGTTTTTGTACTTTCTTGGGTCATTACTTAGTCAACTTTAAACTTAAGCCACTTCACAAATAAGCACTTGAGACTTCTGGGGTTGTATACCCTTCTAGATCATGACATAAACAACCTATGACTTGAGCCATACATACACAAACCATTCCACTACTACAACTGAGGCAAACGACAATAGTTCTCAACCCCTTACGACGACGGTTGTAGAACCTTCCTTGTTGCGCGTGTCATAAAAAACGATGACATTCGACAATGGTTGTAAAAACCATCTTTGTTAATTTTTTTTTTACATACCTACGAAGACGGTTTTTATAATGACCACGAGGTCTGGTGCGACTGGCGCCAATGTGGCGTGGTTAGCGCCAGACATACTGGATGTTGGCGCGAGTAGCGTCGGACTGGCGCGATTAGCGCCGGAGACTCTGCTAGTTGGCGTGAGTAGCGCCAGTGTGGCGCGGTTAGCGCAAGACACACTGGAGGTTGGCGTGAGTAGCGCCAGAAGTGCTTCAGAAGGCTTTTCCCTGATGGTTTTGGCGCTAGTAGCGCCAAGTTGGCGCGAGTAGTGCCACAGGCACTGGGGGTTGGCGCGATTAGTGTCGTTGTGGTGCGGTTAGTGCCATATGTTTTGGGGATTGGTGCGGTTGGCGCCATAGTCTCTGGAGCTTGGCGCGGTTAGCACCAGAGGTGGCGCGATCCTCGCGGGACCTCTGATGGGGGCAGGTATAAAAGCCCCATTTACGCAATTTTTTGGCCCCAAACCTTGCTTCTTCTTCCTCCCAGCTGCTCTCCACCATTGTTGAAGGGCCAAGCTTCCTTAGACTTCCATTCTTTGACCAAAACACCTTCTACCAAACATAAAACTTGTAGGAAACCACCTAGAGAGCTAGAATCCTTCATCACTTTCTCCTAAAAATCCTCAAATAGAGAAATCCCTTTCTTTAGGGAGCTTCGAAAAACTCGAGCTCAGAGAGAAAAAGGAGTGATTCTTGGACACCCAAGCTAGGGGAAGTGGTCAACGGGTCTTCCTTGTCGTTTTAGAGGTAAGAAACTCGAGTTACCGTTTGATTTGTGATTTTGATTTTGGGATGAATAGTGAACCTTTTGAGCTAGAGTTGAAATTAGCCTTGGGTCCTTTAGAAAAGTATGTTTAGAATGCTGTTGTGATGAAGAATTAGCTTTCAAATGTTAGTTTCATGAACCTTGATTCTTGGCTCTGTGAAATGCATGTGTTGGTATTTTGTTGGTTAATTAATGATTATAGACCATGCATGAGCCTTGATATTTGCTCTAGATGTGCCTGAGAGGCTATATGAACGGCTACATTGGGTGAAGGAAACCGTTCAAACCACATTGTGAATTCTTAAGTTTTGGCCAGTATAGAGCTTTGAGCTCTTTGTGTTGGCTTGTATTGAGTCTTGTGAAGACTCTAGTGCCGTGATTAGGCTGAGATAGACCGCTGAGGGTCTATGAGATGTCTAGTGATTGATGGGCTCAGATAACCTTAAGATAAAAGATGTAAAGGTTTATATGGAAAGGAATGAGGTTCCTTTCATTGTAACAGTTGAGAACCGTGTTATATGCTTATGCCTTGTGAGGTTGCTTTGGTTTTGATTGTGCTTGTATACCTTGTATAGGGCGTGACACTGAGGGTGTCAGTGGCGTAGACCACTATTCAGGGACTGAACCGCAGAGCACGACTTTCCCAAGTAAGTTCTTGGTTCCTTGGGGATGTTTCCCACTGTTGCGTTCCACCATACTCCGAGGGAGTGATGGTTGCATTCATGATGCATGCATTGAAATGGTTGTTACTGGCTCATAATGATATGTATGCATGATTCTATGCCATGTATGTATGGATAACCGTTGATTAGATTTTCTGCCCAGTTAGACAGATATGGACCTCCCTAGGAGAAGAGCGCACCTCCTAGTCTGGTTTGCTCACGTCATGGGTGATGATGATCCCTTAAGACCAAGAGATAGGTGGTCCCGTTGCGGTTGAAGCCTATCCTCGGAGGTACCATATACGTGCGTCCATGCGTAAGGGGTAGCCCCGATGGGATGGCACGAGTGTGAGTTCCGGCCTCACACTGAGGATGTGAGTCCTGATGCTGATGATGATGCATCGTGGCGACGTAGTTCCGCAGATATACATTAGAGCTAGATGATTGGCTATATATTGTTATGAGGGTCAGGAGGCCATTGTTTGTGATGCCTTGATGACGTGTGTCATGGAAAGTGAGTCAGGGTGGAGGAGATGCCTCCAAGGACCCTGAGCTTACTGAGATGTTTATCTCACCCCGTGTGGGGATTGTGTTTTGCAGGAGACTCATCCGGCAGAAATGACGGTTCCCAGGGCAGAAGGCCCCAATAGGGACAGCTGTTGCAGCACTTTGAGAGCAGGGAGACTCCTTATTTTGTGTTGTTGATGTTTTGTACCCCTGTAAAGGGAAGATATGTGTGTGTGCACATATTGTGTTTATGTTATGTTGTGTACATGGAGTGTGTACTTTGTATGCCCTCATGTGAGGAAGTGATCTTTGAGATCAGAGCACTGAGATGCTTATTCTTTTGTATAGATACTGTGAGTGTCAGCTGATGTATATATATATGTGTGTGTGTGTGTGTACTTTGTTACCTCCTGATATTATCTGTAGAGATATTGGTTATGCATCTGTCGTGGTTTATTTATGTTGTTTTGGATCATGAGGCTAGAATATGTTGATGATGTGTACTTAACGCGAACCATACATAATGAATCAAGAAATACAATTTTATTATCTCTTTCGCGGGCTTTTTAATTAAAGTTAATTACTGTGCTTATCTGATTAAGTAATATGTTAATACACCGGATGCATACGGGGTGTTACAGTTTTTAGTCAAAACCGTCTTTGTATGTATAGATACAAAAACAATTTTAGCTAAAAACGGTCTTCGTAGGTCTTGTCCTTTTTTTTCCTACATATATACGAAGACGATTTTTAGCCAAAATCGTCTTTGTATGTATAGATACAAAGACGGTTTTGGCTAAAAACCATCTTCGTAGGCCCTATCTTCTTTTTATCTCCTACATGCATATGAAGACGATTTTTTTATCAAAAATCGTCTTTGTTTCTCCTGTCTCTTTTTTTTTTAGAGTTACGAAGACGATTTTTAACCAAAATCGTCTTTGTATGTATAGATACAAAGACGGTTTTGGCTAGAAACCGTCTTTGTTTCTCCTGTCTTTTTTTTTTTAGAGCTACGGAGACGGCGGAGATGGTTTTTAGCCAAAACCATCTTTGTATGTATAGATACGAAGACAGTTTTTACTAAAACCATCTTTGTAGATCCTGTCTCTTTTTTTTTTCCTCCTACATGCATACGAAGATGGTTTTGATCCAAAACCGCCTTTGTATCGATACATATAAAGACGATTTTGGCTAAAAACCGTCTTTGTTTCTGCTGTCTTTATTTTTTTTCTCCTACATGCATACAAAAACGATTTTATAATCAATGGACTTTTTACACTAGAATAAATAACTGAGGCGAATGAAACCGTCTTTTTTACACATCAAATTGAAGATTTTTTATTCTCTAAAATGAATAACAAACCAAATTGTTAGTACATTAAAATTTGGAATGAGAGCTTAGCTTGTAAAATGTCTTTCGACACGGAATTATGTCTAATACCATGACACTAAAATAAATAACAAACCATGATTTTATGTGACATCATTAAAACAAACATCCTAGTGATCACACAATGAAAGTAACATATATGGCTAATATTGTTGATGCAGTTGCTTCACAAGGTTGAATCATCATCAACCAAACCATGTGGACTTGTAATGGTCTTTGCAAGTGATGCCTTTGAATCAAATTTACTCTAGTGTACAATAAAAGAAAATTTTTGGTGTTATCCAATTGAACATACCTTTACGCCACCTACTGAAACAGAACCTGCAGATAAGCTTATTGAAACTAATAGGTTGTCATCCTCATTAATGAATAACCTTTCATACAATTCACTCTTATTGCCATAAAATATTAACTAATTCAACAACTTAGGCATTTAACTTTGCACTATATATATAAACAGGACCTCTGTTTCATTATAGAAATGATAGCAGAAAAATTTGTTTCTCCAATGTGACTAAAGAGTAAACTCACACTACTATATAATTCTTGATATCGAGAGGTTTGAAGAAGAGAAAAAATTTTAAATAAAAAAAGAGAAAAAGTACCTAACTAATTAACAAAGAAAGGAGAAGCCAAATCACAAGATTAAACTTACCTTTACACCATCAAGTGTACATTTCTTCTTCATCTCCTCTCCAAATTTGTCCTTTCCTATGCAACCAATGTAACTTGTGGCACCTGATGCTTCAAGCATGCACTGTTATGAGGTGAAGGCAATGATTAACTAGACAAGTAACACAACTACTCCGAACTCACCTTATAACATATAAAAGAAAGTGCATACCACAGTTATGAGATGAAGGCAAATGATTTTTTACTTTCTATATGATATAAAATAATTTTCTATATAGTTAAATTCTCTCTATTTGGACAATTCCAACATTGATCAAATTATTTTTTTCAATTTTAGCTCAGCTTAGAAGGGAGGAGGCCAGATTGTGTAATTGGAAAAACATAGAATAAATTGAAGTTTGCCTCATCCGTGCATTCAGTTTACTAAAGGGCATCATAGGTGAAAATATAGAACAACATTCTAGCATAAAATAAAATTTGAGACAAAGCATAGTAGTAGGTTGTTCATGATTATCCTAAACAATTAATTTGTGTCAATGGGCTCTGATATGGGAGGTGAAACTGCAAACGAGGATTTAAATGAAACATATGAAAACTTGGAAAGAGACACTTTGCTGCAGAAGTTCTCAGAATCATCAAAGAAACCACCAGCGATTTCCATCCATAAGGAAAATGCTTTGAAAGATTTAATACTGAAGTGTTGTTAAGGAAAAATATAGAAAGGGAAGTTAAGGAGATTGTTGTAGCTTTTACTAATCTTCAGAAATCACTCAATTTTGATCTTAAGACCAAAATTGAGAATTGGAATGTTTGAGTCTTCACTAGCTCATGTATTAAATTATTATTATTATTATTATTATTATTATTATTATTATTATTATTATTATTTGATTCTAGTCAAACCTAATAAATTAAACTACTCATCAAGAATGGATTTAAGTTTGTACTTATTTCACTATTTAGCAACCAAGGACTGATATAATAACACACCTCCAATGAAGATAATACATTGCGTAGTTTTTTTAGTCTTGTGAAAAGGGGGAGAGAGAATTTTTTCAATTTTCAAATAAAAACGCCTAAAATTCAAAATACTTAGCTTTCTCTCCTTTTTATTTTTGCTATTTTTATAGTTAAACAGTTAAAAAGCACTAAGTCTATGTACATGAATAAAAAATGGAAATGAGGAAATTCGTTACCCAAAATGTAAACCTCTTCATGAGGGGATATGAGAAGACAAGCAACAAGGATAAGGCACCCAAAACACGGCTACAAAATGTACACAAGCTAAAAAAAATGCCAAAATTCACATGTTCACAATTAATATTGATTCGGTTATGCCAGCATAGGAAAAAAATAGTTATCCCATAATTTAAGATCTTACAAGAAGTGAAGTGAAGTCAAGTGTTAGAAGAAAAAATTACGAAATTTATCATTTCAAATCTTACAAGAAAAAAAAATGTTCCATTTGAAGTGTTATTTTGCCAAATGGAGGAAGAAACATTGCCATCAATTGAATTGTTTGCAAGTGACTTGCCCCATAGATGATATTAGTAAAAACAATTTATTTTATAACATGATCAATTAGATAAGAAATATAAAAGTTTGATAATTATGTTGGTGTAATATGCTCTCCACAAAGTCCAATAAATCCTTCAATGGCTTCCACTCAGGAAAGATGATGTGTTGCAAACACATCTTGTTTTTAATATAGTTTTAGATTAGAATTTAGTTAAATGAGTAGTTAAATAGGTTAGAATTAGTTAAGTTTAGCATTTTAATTGTTTTAAAGCTAATTCAATACCAATTATGCATTTTTAGGTCAAAAGAGGAGGATTCAAGGCCAACGAAAGAAGAAAAGCAAAACTGGAGTCC
>PYAF01002033.1:1972302-1984196 GCA_007407185.1 Glycine tomentella | reverse complement strand
TACCTCTGTGATGTTCAGAAGCACCAGGGAATCACTTTCCCTAAGGTAGCTCGCTCAATCACGGCCTCTTTCGACTCTAAACTCCGAGCTCTCAAGGGTTCTCTCAGAGAAATCAAATCTCACTATTTCTCAGCTATTCTCAAGAATCAATCGGGGGTTTTCTCTCCTCTCGGGGTTCTAATCACTTTCTCAGTTGGGTTGGAGGTGTTTAGATGAAAGATGGAGGAGATACGAAGCTCTAAAACTCATCAATGGAGGTTTGGGATGAAAGAGGAAGAAAATATCCAAATTTTCGAGCTTCTGGGCCTTTTATAGGCCTCTGCCGTGACTCCCACGCTTCAAGCATGGACTCCTACGCCCCAAGCGTGGCATTCCAGACAAAATCCACTTCTGGGCAACTTCCCACGCCCCAGGCGTGGCCTCCACGCCCCAAGCGTGGACCTCCCACGCCCCAGGCGTGAGTTCCCACGCTCCAAGTGTGGACATCCAGAGAAAGTTGGCTTTCTAAGCTGTTTCCCACACCTCAGGCGTGGACTCCCACGCTTCAAGCGTGGAACCTCAGAAAACCCCTAAATCAGCCTATTTCATCTCTTTCTCAAGCCTTTCCTCTGAATACTCTTAAGCATATTTATTATCCTTAATTATGGGCTTAATCTAGGTTTAATTACATGTTTAAAACCAAGATATTACACAAGGAGACAAGTTGTAAATGACTAGCAAAATTGTGCTAAGTGCGTAAACTGCCATAGGGATTCATTCCATCACTGGCAAGTCCGAGCCTATGATTTCTTGTCTCATTGCCAAAATCTGGATACAAACGATTAATCTTCTTCCACTGGGAGGAATCTTCCGGATGGCAAAGCATTCCATCACAATTTCTCCCATATGCATGCCTTGTAAGGTTTTTTGCGTCATCTCCATTAGAAAACAAATACTTAAACCTTGGAATGATCGGAAGATACCATAACACCTTCACTGGGGGGCCTTTCTTTGTGCTTTTGTCACTACTATACTCGTCCTCATCGTTCACTTTGTACCATGATACCCCACACCAAGAGCATTTACTCATTTCTTCAAACTCATGTTTGTACAGTATCCAATCATTAGGACAAACATGAATTTTCTGATACTCCATACCCATTGGACACAATATCTTCTTCGCTTGAGAGTAATGTTTTGGCAAAGTGTTTTCCTCTGGAAGCATATCCTGCATACCTGAAGCAGTGAAGTGAAGCTTTTATCACTCCATCCATATCTAGCCTTGACATTAACCAAACTTAACACCGCTGACAACAATGTCAAAGACTTCTTGCACCCCAGATACAAATGCTTCTTCAAATCACTTTCCAATGTATCATACATAGGGGCATGTGCTTGCTGAAAAGACTTTTGTCTAAGATCACGAATTGTACCCTTTAATCGATCTCCCATTTGTACATCAATCGGTTCAGTTTGGGACCCCCTCTTCATGTATGTCAATTCACCATGTCATATCAATGTTGTATAATTCTTCTTAATCCCATCACACAAAAGATGTTCTTGTATGTCGTCTAGTACTTGTCGTCTCCCATTTAAACAATTTATATAAGGACAGAAAAAATTACCATCCTCATCTGGTCGGCTTCTTTCGGAGGCAAATTCCAAGAACTGTTCAACACCTTCCTCACATGCAGGGCTCATGCGACTTGCATTCATTCAACTTTGTTCCATCTAATTAATAACTTTGTGATACTCACAAAGTTATTCCATGCATGAAAACCTCACTTTTTTCATTGAAGGTGTGACTCTATCCTATTCAGAAAGACATTTTTTTATAGTAGATTCATACATAAAGGTTAAGTCTCTTTTCTTAAATTTGATGAAATTTCGGCAGCATTTCGCATTGATCTCCAAGTACACGACATGAAAGCGGTGACATGAATTCCACCACAATCAAGTGTGCACTTGGAGAACAAAGTGAAATGCACTATAGTGAAAATTCATCAAATTTAAGTAAAGAAAGTTAACCTATACATATAAATCTACTATAAAAAAAGACTATTTCCAAACTGTCCAAACAAACAATTCAAAATTCAATACAACGCTTAATCCAAACTATTTATCCTATTTCATTTACACATTTATTATTCTTAATTTACCCTTCAACTATTTTTAAAAATCACTTACAATCATAAATAATTACCGTCTAATAATTTTTCAATATGACATTTATTACAACTACATCTAACTAAAAAAACAGTTAAGACACAAAGCAAGGAGTGCCTATTTTTCAACTAGTCACCATAAAAATTATTATTTACTAAATATTTAGTATTAAATTAATTTTTATTAGTATAATTTTTCAAAAGAAAATTAAATTTTTAGTACAGATATTGAGAATTTATATTAACAGTATAATATTATACTAACAAATAATTCTATTACTACAGAATATTTATATACCCTATTAATTCATTATATATAATTATAATACATTATATTTTTAGTATAGGTCTTGAAAGTTTATATTAACCTACAATTTAATTTTCGTTAAGTAAAATGTATAGCAATGAAGATAATTCTATCACTTCAATTTATACTTTGCAGTAAAATGGTAATTTCTTTTGGTGTATATATCATGATTTATTTATTTATCTTCTTTAACAAAAACTCACCAGTGCTATAATATTGCCGGGATGAACTGAATAAACTTAACAAAATCCATTGGACCCATTTCCTTCTACCTTAAACTCAAAAACTTTTTCTTCAGTATTTTTAGCTAAGAACACTTCTAATTCTAGTGCCGTCATCTTTGGCTGGAATATGTTGAGTAGTTTTACACTGAAGAGCAAATCCTTTATTTGGTCGCTTTTACCCCTGAAAATTTGCCATCGATATATTATGTGCTGTCATTCTCTACAAAAAAATAAAAAAAGACAACTATCAGTAAAATTTATCCTATTCCTATCTAATAACAGACGTGTTCATGTAAAAAAAGACTTGCTATAATTTAATAAAATTATAAATTTTATTAAAACAAATAAAAATTAAGCATGTTGGAAATAGTGTTCAATTTTATTTTCACTATTATAAAGGTTATATTTGAAAAAACTAAACTAGTTAAAAAATTATCTTATTGGCTCATAGGAATTTTGTAAAATTATCTATTAATGTATCTGAAAAATATAAAATTACATAAAGACATGGGTGGATCAGAAATCTATTAGAGAGGGGACTAATTTTTATCCTTCCTTTGTAATTTTTTAAATATGTAATTTTTTATAAATAATAATTTTTAAAAAATATTTACTATCTATACACATAAACTTAAAATAATTTTTATTTTAAATGATAATAATCTTAATCATTATGATAATAACAAGAATTTATACAAATTTACATTAATTATCATCTTAATTATTATTATAATAACAACAAATACAACTACTATTTTACAATTTGACATTGTCTAACCTTAACCATGCATCATTGTTTTACACCATACAAAACTAATATTACCCTAACTAAATTAAAAATACATATGTATATGGAGGGGAGAGTGGGGGGATACGATCCTCCCTGTTCCTGTCATTGTATAAAGGATAAAAATAATAAAATTCTATCTTTAATAGAAAAAGTTTAAAAGGAAAAAGTAGAAACTAGAAGTTGATATTTAAAAAAAATTAAAATGTTAAAAGTTATTGAAAAAAGTTTCTTCATCAAATAGTCCAATAAGCTTTACAGTTAAAAAAAAAGTTAGAAACTAATTAAATATCTTGTCAAACACTCTTATAACCCAAAGAGTTGACATAGTAGTGTAAGTTTATGAGTTGTTCACATGTGTAAAAATGATTTATTTAGTGAAAGATCCAATTCGACTCTTTCTGTATGTAAAATGTTTAGACTAATAAATAATTTTTATAATAATATTAAATTAATTTTTTTTTCTATGAGTAGTTTATAGTGAGGTAAATTATGTTTGAGGACCAAATTAGTATAAAAAATATTATGTTGACAAAATTAATACTTTCAAAATTTACCGGAATTGCAAACATATTTTATCCTTTATAGTATTACAGGATAAAACATTGAATCAAAATTTTATTATAGTAACACATTTATAATAAAGATAGTTAATGAATACTATTAAATTGAAAAATCCTATTTTGACTAAAGGTAATTGACCATTTTGTTTCTAAATATATAAAGTGATAATAATTTAGTTTCTAAAAGAATAAAATTTTGATTTAATTATTGAATAAATAAAAAATATAACAATTAACTTGATCAATGAACTTTATATTAATGTACTGATACTTTCTTTCTATTATTTAATGTATTGTTCCTTAAATATTATATGCTAATATCAAAATAATCTAAAAAATATATATATAATTATTACACTATTTACACGCATAGAAATTAAATGAATGACAAAAGTGTTTTTTTCTACAAAAACGAAAATGTGAATGTTTACACATTGAAGTTCAAAAATCAAAATAATCATTTATTCTTTAACCAAAAATTTAAAATATAAGAAAATATAATAAAGCGCATAATATACAGCTAGATGGACTTAATTAAGACTATATCGATTATATAATAAAAGCACATATTATAGAAAAATTTAAGGATAATTTAAAGATATAGTCAAAGGCAAACCTTTCGGCGTAGCGTGTTGATGGGGTTCCCATCGTGGACTAAGATGCGGCGTTTATGGGCGGAGAAGGAAGGCCTTTCGACGGTGAAAACGGAGTTGTCGTTGTCGTTGTCGTTAGAGGAGGAGAAGAGTGTGAGGACTATTGCTACTAATTTTTTTTCCTAAGGTAAACGCTTCACCACCAAATCCCACGCGGATTATTGAATGGCCTATAAGTACTAAATCCTTTCGTCTCACGTTATTTATTTATTGACTCTTGACTCCAATCTTTTCTTAAAATAGTAGTATCATACCGAGTAACGTAGTTTAAGACTCATTCTATTGTGTCTGTAGTCAATTCTAACTCCTTTTTTTTTTATGCTTTAGAAATAGTCAGTTCTAGTCTACAAGTTAAAGAGAGAAAATCAATTAACAAAAGAGAGACAACAAAATTATATCTATGTTTATATTAAAATAATTTCTTAACTTTCTGCTGCCTTCATCCTGAAATATAACATATTTATAACTGATTTACACATATTGATAAAATAAAGTTGGTTAGTTTAGTTAATAAAATTAAATTTTCTATAATTATAATATTTTTTAAATTATATCCTTATAATTATTAAGACTGTATCTTTATTTTTAACTTAATTACTTTTTACCTAAATAATTAATATATGCAGAGAGAGTAACAGTAGTAGAACTTTAATTTTTAAAACTAAAATTTATAATTCTTCACTCCTTATAAGAGAGAGAGAGAGATACAATCATAACATTTATTACTTATGAATAAAATAGTTAAGATTATTTTGGTTAAAAAATAATTAATACAAAAAAATGTTTAAAAAATTCAAAAAAATGTTATATTTAGGAACAAAGAAAGTATTCTCTTCTTTTATGAATCTAGTAGTGTCAGCTTTTATAGTAGTAGGATTTTGAGTACATAGCATGAGGTCTAAATTCAAACTTTGTTACTGAAATTGTATACAAAGAGTAGATAATTAATAAAATATAAAAACATAATAGCAAGTTAGGAAATAATTTTAATATAAATAAAGCAAATAAAAGAGAGAAAATGAAATCACCACACCACACACACATTTTTGGTAAAATTAAAATTTCAAATTATCAAAATAAGTTCGAGGTTCAATGTTTTTACACTCAAAACTCAGTTTAACAGTGCTAAATGGATGCCTAAGTTTATCGGATAGACCATATTAATCTCAATATGATGAGATGGAAGAGTTCCAAAAGTTTTTCCTGTATAGCTGGTGATTATATATGACGTTTTTATCATTTGGTGGTATTTTTTTAAAAAAATTACCAAAGGGAGGAGCGGGTGGTTTGAATTAATTGTCATTTAGGATAAATCACATAAATAGTTATAACTTAATTTGTAAACAAAAATGGTAAATCTTCATGTGACTTCTAGTTACAAGGTCATATTTCTTAAATTGAAGTTGTATAAAGATTTACGTTCTTAAAGTCGTAACTACTTTTATGATTTACTTCTAAATAAAAATTAATTCAAAAAGTATCGTTATTTATAATTTTGAAAAACATTACTCTAAATGATAAAAAAAAGCCAGTATACATCCCCAAATGATTTGGTGTCCATGCCCAACGTATACGCCTTAGATTTTATCTCCAGCATTTCATAATATCACAGTTCAGTTGTGGGCTTCACTAAGTCGAATTGTTGCAAAAACTTTTAACAACTCCTAAATACATACCCATATTGCTAGACATACCCCTATTAAAATCATTTTTTTTATTTCTAAAACTATCCTCTTTTTTTGGAAATTAATTTCTGGAATTCAAATGGTAAATATTTCAAAAAAATTGGAATTTGTTAGACCCCTTGGTGAAGAGGGGCAGTTTTAGAAGAAAAAACAAAAAAAATTATAAACGGGAGTATGTTTAACAATTTTGAAAATCTTTAAGCAATAGCCCAAGTTTTACTTTAAGCATTTATTGAACCCAAAGTGATCTGTTATCCAAAAGGGTAATTGCTTCCTGCATATCCATCTTTACTTCATGCACCTCCAAAAGGACCTGAATGGACACAAATACCCTTGACTCTCGCAAGCAACTTTCAACTCCACCCAATACCACCATCAATCCAAACACCACTGCTGCAACCACCCAACACTGGCAACCTTTATGCAGAAAAAAAAGTGCCAACGAAGTCGAAAACGAAAGCAAGGTACAAAACGTGTCCCTATTATGGAAAAGACTTTCCTAGAATGCATTATTTCTTTTTACACTTCTAGAAAAAGGCATTTTCAGAATATACAATTTTTCTTACATTTCTAGAAAGGTCTTTATAGACATAAAAATATACTTCCTAATAGAAATTGCTAGAAGTATAAAATATACTTCTGGAAAGGCCTTTCCAAAATACACTAATTTTTTACACATTTGAAAAGGTCTTTCCGAAATATATTTTTAAGGACACATCTATAGTATAAAATTTTGGTTCTTCAACTAAATAATTAAGAAGGCAAGCCCAATGTACTTGCAACTCATATCAATCACTCAAGTCAATTAACAATTGCTTCCTACACTTCCCTTTTTTTCTTCTTGGATCTCCCATAGAAAGATGAATGGACAAAAATGTCCCGTCCTCCTTCTTCCTCCAATAACACTGTCAAGTTTGATGGTGGACATGAGTTGATGGCAACCTTTCTTCGGCACCAAGAGTGGCGGGAAGCAATGACCGTTTCTAAAAGTATAAAAGTATACTTTTGAAAGGAAACAATTTACTTCTAGAAAGGTCTTTACAAAATATACTATTTTTTTACATTTATGTAAAGACCTTTCCAAAAGTATAACAATATATTTCCAAAAAGGTTTTTCTAGAATACATTATTTTTTTAATTTCGAGAAAGACCTTTCTCGAAGTATATTTTATACTTTCATAAAGGCCTATCTGAAAGTATATCTTTATACCTTTAGAAAGATTGATCCATAAAAGACACAAACAAGATGAAGGCTGTGGATAGACTTTTCCATAATGGACTATTGGCAAATAAAAAATCAGCGTGGTGAGTTGATATTGCAAGTGTTAGTGTATGTTGGGCCATTGTTTCCTACCACTATGGTGCCAGAGAAAGGTTGCCATCGGCTCGTATCCACCATTGAACATGACGGCGTTATTGTTGGAAGAAGGAGGATGAGGCATTTTTGTCCATTCAACTTTGTATGGGAGGTCCAGGAAGCAAAAGGGGGAGTGCAGGAAGCAATTGTCAATAGACCTGAGTGATTGATCTGAGTTGTAAGTCCATTGGGCTTGTCTTCTTAATTTTTTAGTTGAAGAACTAAAATGCTAGTGTGTGTGTTGTTAACATTACTAGAGAAACATTCAATCTTCGACAGGAATGTTCACATTAGAATCACTAATTATGCTAATTCATGCTTCTTTCGGGATCTAAGTTTTAGTAAAATTCAAGATCCGGGGACAGATCCTTACGTGATCGAAGAGGAAAAAGTATGGTTATTTTTCTATCTAGGGATTCATTGCTGAATCTTACTAGTTTAAACGAAGGATAGCGTGTGTTGTCAGATTAAGTGTTCTTTGTGTTAGTGAAGTAGTTCATTGAAGAATGTATAGAATTACATGGAGTACTGTTTGGTAAAGCTTTTAAGAACCAAGTACTCCCCCGCCCGCCCCCCAATTTTTTTTTTTTTCTCTTTTCCATACAATGACAAGGTTGCATAAAATCTCTTTTCCACTGATCATTCTAACTAACATTTACCAATAAAAAAAAGATCTTAATAGTTTAAGGAGATATAAAATTGTGTGAGTCATGAAGGGAGTAAAGTCATAAGTTTAAATTTTTTTGATAACAAAAATTAACAATTAACATTTATCAATAACAAAAAATTCTTAATTATCTGCATGACTAAGTTATGAAACATGCTAACTTAGGATATGCGTGCTAGTTGTCTTGAGAGCCATCACTCAAGCGACGCCAACTTTAGATCAATTCCACTTCAAACCGTTTAGTATAAACGCGTGCGATCTCTCTCTACCCATGCATACCTCCTTCCTAATATAAAATTATAGCAGATTAAGTTTCCAAGAAGGCTCTTTCCAACAAACTAATCATTCCCGTAAAGGATTTTCTTTTTATTTGACTTTCTTTCCCATTACTTATTATTTTCTTATTATGACCGGAATAAAAAAAGAATAAACAATTTTGAAATCAAAATGATTAATTAAAAATTTCGATAGAATTTGGAAAGGCTAGCTGGTAAGCGTGCAAGCTTTCTCGAGTAAAATATATAGAGCCAGAATTTGAGGCTTGATTAATTTGATATGTTTGCTATTGAGCTTGATATTGCTAGTGACATGCATACATTTTTTATTAGTATAATACCAAACATGTTTAGCAGTTACGCGTGGTACTGGACTGAGAAGGAGGGAACAAGATGTCTCTCTTCCCATGAAGAAGATCGAGAGAGAGATGTTGGTCGGGGTATCCCTTTGTCCCCTACTAGAATGTAGTGTCGTTTGTCCTTTATTGCAAACTTTTCTCCCTCTGTGCTAAGCATATGTATATTCATCTTTATATATTAAAGGTTTGGTTAAATTGGTTGAACAATTTACACGAGTTACTTATGAAATTTTGGTACCATAGTTTGATTCTTCTGGATAAAACAGAATATGTTGAATATTTTCTTAGTGTAGCACAAGGAGAAGCGTATATGTTTTATGTTAAGAAAAATGTCACTTTAATGAAAATGTTAGCAACATATTCTTTGAACATATTTAGTGCTAGAATACAACTCTTGTGAGAATCCTTTCTTACGTGAGAACATGAAAATAACTAATAATAATCATTAGATTAATATTAAAAATAATAGATGGTTAAAATTAAAATATGTATAAATTCAAATTAAAATCTAATTTAAAATCATCAAATCTCTAAAAGATTAATAAAAAAACAAATAAATCTATAAAGATTTTAATTATATCACATTCTAAAATATTCCAATTAATCCATGACCATCACAACCATGATTGTCAATGTCACCACCATGATCATCGTTGCAGTTATCACCATCATTGTCGTCAACTGCCACCACCTTCGCCTCCATGGTCATTATCGTCTTCACTATCGTTACCACCACAATTATCATCAATCGTCATCACCATCGTTGTCAACTGTTGCCAACTTTGTTGTCATGACCATCATCATTGTCGCTGCCACCACCAACAGTGATGGCGACAACAGTCATAGCTACGAAGGTGATGACGATCATGATAATGATGGGTTAACGATAATTGTAATGTTTTAGGACATGATTTATTTAGTAAATCTTTTAGAGATTTGATGGTTATATTATATTTTAATTTGATTTTTTGAATATTTTAATCTTAATTGTCTATTATTTTTAATCATGATCTAATGATTGTTATTAATTATTCTTACTTTTTCACATTAGAATATTTTACACAAGAGTTATATTTTTTACTATCATTGATTAAAATTTGTTCAAAATCACAATCTTGGTTAGTTTCACTTATTTTAATTAACTTAATATTAATTTTGTAATTTTCAATAATTTTTAACAAATAATAAATTGTGTATTAAAAATAATGTTTAGAGAGTATATTACTAACATCCATTTTTTTAAACATATTTCTTATAATATATTCTCTCATGTTACTTAAAATTTATTAAAAAATAATATAAAATAACAAGTAAAATTCATTAAATACGAAATGGAATTCATCTATGTCATTTTGTAAATTTTAAAAAAAAATTGGTAAATATTCATATAGTGCATTTATAGACATTAGGATACCCCACAAACATGATGCAAGTGACCACTCGTCCGGTTGAGAATAAATTACTCAAACATCCAAAGGAACATTAAAAATACAAATTTGAATAGACTAGTCATACACAATCTTGAGATCAATCTCTTGAGATTTCATCTGACTAGAACGTGGTCCATTATCTGGTGTTTGCATGACATATCACCAGATATTAATCTCTTATCTATAAGCTGAGAGAATTCTTAAAAATCCACTAACAATGTGTTAATGATAAGAGATATTAAAATAATTGATCATAGGAATTTGAGAAGTTGAAATTTTCATGCCGTCCTCAAACTATAAAAACCACAAGCAACTGATATGATGATGGCTCGTACCTGAACTAATATTTTAATCAAGTGTCACAAGGATCCACAATATGACACTAACACTCTACAGTGGTACGTTTCTGTTGGGTCAGATATGCATGATTTTCTCAGTTCTCGATCAGATACCCGAGGCTACTCAACGTAACCAACCTACCACCACACCAGCAATTAGGTCCATTACTATATATATGGTTTTATCATGGACCACAACCTGGTCTCTACCAACCTCCATAAATTATAACGATGAAATTGTTGCAAATTAATTAGCTATGACCAACTCTCCCAGCCAAAAGAAAGAGTGATATTAAATTGCATAAGTCTAGGCTCTGAAAGTGATTTCCGCATAGGCTGGTGGGAAAGTATTGGAATTTGGAAATATTATTATTTCTAGTGTATTTTTTGCTTACTGGCCATGGCATATGTTGGTTCCAAAAGTAGCATCTTCTTTGCTTTTTGGTTTCGTATTGCACAAACCCAAATGAGGGAAGGACGTGGGTACTGGTGTGGAGGGTCCGTAAATATAAGATTTTCTTTTGTTTAGAAATATTGTCATATGCAAGTATCTATTTAATGTTTTGTGGAGTAATAAGGTTGATTTGTGGTTGGGAAGCTCTAGGTGGTTTAAAGATAGAAGAAAAGGAAAATCATGATTTTGAATTTTTTCTAATATTTTAACATAAATTAACAACTAACGTTATCTTCAAAAAAATATCTAATATTTATAAAACTAGACTGTCATTGAACATATTTAGACACTAATTTAATACTTAATGCAAGATTCATTCACATGAATCGTGATTGAATTAGTATCAGTAAAATAATAATAAATAAATAGAATATCATAATTTTATAATACTAAAACTAAAAGAAAATATTATTTTATGGATTTTTAACCATCAAAATACACATACAAAATTCAAATCAAATACTACATTTGTTCCTAAATATTATAAGACTTATTTTAATTAATTTACACTCTTTAAGAAACTTATTTAATTTAATTAGTTGCATTACATATGTTATAGTAATTTATATTATTTTTTTAAAATTATCTTTAAAATTATTATCTTTCTCTTTCTAATTAATTACTTTTTACCTAATTAATTAATAAGTGTTA
>PYAF01002033.1:1933158-1968698 GCA_007407185.1 Glycine tomentella | reverse complement strand
CTTTAAATAATAAATTTTATATGTAATTATTTCAAAATAAATCATCACAGAAGACATTTTTGTGGGTGTTAAGATTATTATAAATAATAAAACTTTTCTTTCAAATATTTAACATAACTAGAATAATCCTCATGAAAATTAATTCATGCACCCAATCATTACATTTTTTGTCGGTATTAAGATTATTATAAATAATAAAACTTTTCTTTCAACTATTTAACATAGCTAGAAAAACCCTAATGAAATTTAATTCATGCACTCAATCATGAGTATGATGACCACTTCAATGATAGTAATATATATTCGTTATCTTTGTATATATCAAACTTTTGGTTTTCTGTTAATATCTTGTTTTAGAGAATGAAGCATTATTGAATATTAAAAATGTGTACCTCATTAAATATTTGAACTCTAACTATTTTATTTTTTATGTGAGAGATTAATCATGAGTATGATCGATGACCACTTCAATGATAGTAATATATATTCGTTATCTTTGTAGATATGAACCTTTCGGTTTGCTATTAATATATTGTTTTAGAGATTAGAGCATTATCGAATATGAAATATGTGTACCTCTCATTAAAATTTGAACCCTAACTAGTTTAGTTTTGTGGTAAGAGATTAATCCTTTCACTAGACTTAATTTCTGATTTATGTATGCTTTTAATTATATTTTTAATAATCTTTATAAATGTTTCTGAATTTTTTTTCAATAAAGATGTATAAATTTTGGAAGGAGAAATGTAAAACTGGATGAAATGGAAATATTAAAATAAATAAAATTAAAAAATAGATATAAATATCGTGATTAATTTTCTTCTTTTAAAATCCTATAGTATATTTTAGAGTCTTCTTTGTAGAAAGTGAGACATATAGTTGATTCACTTTCTCATACATAAAGCCATATAATTTCTTTTCCATATATAAAATTTGTTCTTTTCTATCAACTAACTTTGATTCTGTATTTCGATCATACAGAGTGATACATCGTTAGTCATATTCAATTTGAGATTGTTCATAGATCAGGGAATACAATAAGAT
Organism: Glycine tomentella; assembly: GCA_007407185.1. Taxonomy (NCBI): domain Eukaryota; kingdom Viridiplantae; phylum Streptophyta; class Magnoliopsida; order Fabales; family Fabaceae; genus Glycine; species Glycine tomentella. The sequence continues at coordinate 1,967,654 of PYAF01002033.1, read as the reverse complement.
TGTGTAACATATTTAATAACCCTTAAAATACTATTTTTATATATGAATCCTAAATTTCTTATAAACGATCTATTTCTTAATTATTTCTAATCAAATTCTTAAATTCAATCTAATAAATTTCATTATTGTAGATATTTAAAGATTTTAAAATAAAACAGTTAATTATAAATATAGTACACAAACATTTATACACTATTATATATACACACATAATTATTTTAGACTACAATACTCGTAAATTAAATTAAATAAATATTGGTACTTTAAGATTTTGTTTGGGAGTTAAGAGGGGAAGAGAAAGAAAGAGATTTGGAAAGGGAAGGGAAGGAAAGGGAGGAAAATGAGGAAAGTTTTTTTCCTCCTAGTTAAAAATATATTAAGAGAGAAAAATTGAGAATTAATAAGATACTTTTACAATTTTACCCTTACTTCAAAAATTAATACACTCTATATTTTAAAAATAAAACTTAATTTTAAATTAAAAAATTATATAATGGTTTGGATAATAATTTTTTACTTTTCCTTCTAAAAATTCAAAATCGAAAGAACAACAATTTTAATAATTTTGAGAAATTTAAATAAATTTTAAAAATTCTTAATTTTTTTTCCTCGACAATTAAAACTCAAATAAAAAAATATTACTATCCAAACCTTTCTTTTTTTTTTTTAACCTCCTCTAAAATCTGACTCTCAAAGCAAAGCCTAAGTTACCGTACAAAAGGGTAAGGGTTAGGCCAAAACATGATACAGTGACTTCAATGCTAGTTATATCGGTTGTCTTTCTCGCATGTATGGTTGCTATCATTTCGTTTTCGATTTTTGATCGTCGCTATCACCTGACTCTTCTTAGGTGAGAATTTTATTTTAGAGAGTAACGTAATTAATGTAATTAATTTTAGTTATTTATAAATAATAATAATAATAATTAGTATGACTTACACATATACAATAAATTATAAATATATTAAAATGTAAATTATTAATTTTTATCAATCATTATAATTATTTAATTTACGCTTATTCACTTTGTGAATCAAATTCATATATATATATATATATATATATATATAATCCAGTCAGCTTTAATTCAATCATTCACGTAATCATAATAAATTTCTCTTTGTCGACCGGCATTGACAGAAGCAGTATCTCTCACGTCCTCTCACAATAAATTATCATGAGATAATTGTTGGTTTGGATCGCCCAATGACTTCTGTAATTCAATGAATTTGGTGATGCGAAATAATGTATATCCCCACGTTTTTCACATATAAAATAAACATTTTACTACTTAGTACTATAATGATTGTTTAACATATATTCACTCTTATTTGGATGAAAATAAGATAAAAAATAATAATTTAAGAAAAAAAGAAGAAAATATTTTAAACAATTATTTCTTCAAAAAAAATTCTTTTTAATTAAATAAAATAAATACATTATTATGTCTAACAGTATCGATCACAGACATACATATATAAGAGAAATAAAAAGTGGCTACTGTGTAAAATGTATGCCAAACAAAACATAACACAAATATACAAATTTCAATATTTTGATATCCTTAAATTTATTTTAAGAATGTGCGAATTATAAATCAATACAATCATATATTTGTATAATCATTATTTAATTAACCAAAATTAAAAGTGAGTTAATAACCATATCAACACTTAAAAAATATGCGTATTCATCTTTTATCTTGATTATTTAAATAATCTCAAACGATTATATTTATTATTTTCATTTCTCAACAGAATAAAAGTATTCTTACCTAACTAACTCCATATAAGACAAAATCAAACGATGATAGGTATCAAACTTATTGAAAATAGCACATACACATACAAACGATGATTGCTTAACATATACTCTCGTGTTCTCGTGATAAACTTTCTGAATACACACACATACACACCTGCTATTTATTCATTCAATACAAATTAATTGTCTGTTTTTTTGTGATAACTTTTAAGTAGTTGTAGACCTAGTATTTTTTTGGAGAAAATTTATGACTAAAAGTCTGATCCAACGGCTACAGTCAATGCATGTGAGTTAAGGAAATCGGAAGAATAGCGACTAGAGAATGGTATCTTTTATTTCTTTCTCCATTTCCTATATAATATACATACCGCATGCCATAGTAATAAAAGAGACAAAATACCTTCTCCTTCTCATGCTGTTCTGTTCAAAGGCTTCCTTTCAGTCGGTATCAAGATGATCTCCCCTCAAAAATCAGCACAGCAATCATTCAGTAAAGATAGAGATAACAGTGAAAAAAAGATCTCATTGAGAAATTGTGTTTTACTTTTAGAAGATTATAACAAGATTTATTTTATACCTCCTGCAGTTATTGTTCTGTAAGAGAACTTCAAACTAATGGTAACTATATGCGGAGTACCCAAACATCACAAATACTCTATAATTAATCTCTCTTTCCCTCCCTCCCTCCCTCCCTCTCTCTCTCTCTCTCTCTCTCTCTCTCTCTCTCTATATATATATATATATATATATTATCTACAGCTACTATCTATCTCTCTTCTCTTTCTCTTTCTTTATGTCAAATAACATGGAATGGTCCATGCATCACTTTCCTAAAACCAAACATGACAATTTCTTGCATGCTGAAAATTTTTGTGTAACATTTGCTACTTTTATTTGACTTTATCCAGCTAAAATGACAGACTGTGAATCATAAGTCACAACTCACACATATCATTTGTTGTCAATAATCGATATATATTTTCTTTGGAAGGCAAATCATTAATCAATATGTTCCTTTTGTCTCTAATTATAAGAAATTTTCATCTAATTCACTTAAAAAATAGTTAATTTAGTTAATTATATTAAATTTGTTAATTATTTATATCATCATTTCAAAATTACTCTTTTATTATCTCTATCAATTTAATTATTTTTCATTAATGTTTGAAGAGAAAATAATTAAGTAAAAATATGTAGAAGAAAAAATAATGAATACATTTAAAAGTAAGAAAATGATCTTATAAAAATGACAAACAAATTTTTTAAAAAAATTATGATTAGGGATGGAGGAAGTATATAATTATAGGTATTATTATAATTCTATCAATGTTTATTCACCATGTTGTTTTCATATCTCATAACCAAGATTCCAAGCCGCTCACATCATATCATATCATATCCTTGACGCTTCAATGTTTATCATATAACTAATAATTACTTTGACTTTATACTAAGTTGAAACATTCTTAACCGCATATTATCACACAAGCTAGACATGCTAACATTGAAGAATAATAAAGATAGATGAGAACAATAATAAAAATATTATAACTCACCTTGAAATCAAAGTGGTGGATCAAAACCCATTTTCAGCATTTTCCAAATGCTATTTAAGGTGCTGCCGTCATGATGGGGAAGGGGGGCACATGAAGGACTAACTCACTGCAGGTAGAGGAATCTATTTGGTTAGAGTGAAAAGAAGAAAAAACAGGATGATTCTATGGTTTCATGAGTTAGAATTGCACGTGCCCTGCTTCTCCATCTTGCTCAGCATGCACCTTTGCCACAAGTTAAGTAGGTTAGAGGAGTTATTCTTCTGAGTACTCTTAACAACAAACAAGAGCTAATAGAGAGAGTGGTGAGGGAAAGGAAAGTGTGAAAAAACAAATGAGGGGGGTTTTAAGAGAAGTGGTGAATTTTGAGACAGTGAACTTCTTTTATCTTTTCATATTCTTGTGTGCTTTGAAGCCTAGTCTCGTATAATAGAAGAGGCAATAGAGGGTGCTTTTAAAGGTGGGTGTGGGATGGGTGCTAGAAATGGAAGAGAGCTAAGCTTAGTTGGGTGTGGGGCCTTAATTTGTATTCTCAACCCAATGTCAAAAGTTACATGTAAAATAGGACCACTTAACTCATCATCACAGAACAGTGAGAACACACTGCAAATTACACACGTACCCTAACTTCAGAATTAGGAAATAAGCAAACCTATTTTCTCCTTGCAGGAGTATTCGTACACCCGAAAATTGAGTGTGTGAATGAAAGTAAAAGATGTAATAAGATAAATAATATAAAATAAAATATAAAAAAATAGATAGAAAAGATAAAGATAAAAATAAAATGTGAAAAAATATGAAAGAGAAAGTATATATTTATATTTAGAAGAAAAAAATATATATAAATGTCTATCTCATTTAGGGTGGAAGAAAAAAGAAATAAAAACAGTAGTGAAATCATAGATAGCTTGTCATTGGGAGGAAAAAATAAAACAAAGAAAACTTAAGCTTCATAATGGAAATTTCCTAATACGATAAATTTATTGAAGAAAATAGAAAGCAGAGAGCTTCTTCCCACGCACACTAAGTTTCAAGATTACGACTGGTTTAGTTTATAATCAATCAATTGCAGATGTGGCCAAAATGGAAATCCTTGTCATTTTCAAATCTCACTATACACAACCGAGAGATTAGGTATATATTAAGATTAAAGCTAAAGCTTCTTTAACCACCATAACTGTGATATTTATTGGTCTAGTGCATTTAATTAGCACCGACTGCAGCATGCTGGCTTAGTAAGAGTACAACTTTCGCTAAATGAACGTGATAATCGCAAGGATTTTTCAATAAATATTTATAAAAAAAGAAATAAAAATACAATAAAATAAAATAAATTTCTTATAAAAATTAAGTTTAATTTATGCATAATTTAAAATCAATTTTTTTTAAAATTAAATGATTTTAGCTTCTTCAAAAAGCTAATTTTAACTTTTACATAAATTTTAACTTGTGGAATAAACTTATTTTATTTTTTATTTTTATTTTCTTCTCTAATTAAGAGGCTAGGAAAAAAATCATCAAAAGAATGTTTCATGACTAAACATAAATATCATATTCTTTACTTTGGAATTTTTACGTTATGTAATTAATCGGGATATGCATCGATGGTCCCAATAAATTTTGGGACACCGATGGTCCACGCAATAACATGCGTTGATATACTAAAAAGAATAATGTGGTTGTGACTCCATTTGACAGCATGTTGAACGAATAATCCTGTTTGAAATTGTTGAAATTGATAGTTGGTAGGTTGTTAAAAATACAAAACTTACATACGATTATTTTATACCTTTTCAGTGTTTTTCTCCGATCAGATTTAGATTAATTTTACCCAGTAACCTATATTGCTATCCTTTAATATAATAATTTATTATATAGATCATCTAGATAAAATTTTCATTTTAATTACCTAACAATAACAAAAACTCTGCGTCCATTGTAGAAATCTTTTTCCAGCTAACCCTAAAATTTCCACAATGTCCCCCACTTCTCCCATTTCTTTACCTCCTCAGACACTCACTGCACACCGTACTGTTGTTCATCATCTTCCCAAAAGTTCAGTAGCCCCAAATCAATGCCCCGTAACTAAATTATTGGCACAGTTTCAATGCTCTCAAACTGAACACATAACGGAACAAATAAAAATCATAATCTAACAGTGAATTCAATCAATCGAAGTGATGGTGGTTCTGAAGGTAGCAGGGCGTACGTCCAACATATATGCCTCACCATCCTATCCTCATGTGGTCTTATAATATAGGATATATGTAAGACAAATTAAACCCAAAATATTTATCATTTTGATTATATATTACTAGCTAGTAAATGTGAGATATATAACACGTCGTCCTTTACAACAAGGATGGATGTTTCAATTGTGAAGTTTGGAATAGTCAAGAATCCGTGAGTAGTTTGATAACAGTTTCAAAGGCCCAATAACAGTCATTAACATAGGCTCTACAATGTTAGAATTTCAATTTGGATTTAACTCAATTCAAAAGTTAACTTATGGAGAGATAGATTTGTCACTCACTTACATACATTATCTTGATTATATTACACATTAATTAGGAATCTCCAATGCTATCCTTGTTCAAAAATTTGCAAAACGAGTGGGTTCGAGCAGGTTATCAGGTTAATCAAGTTTGACAAACAATTTATCATGGGCTTAGACGGTTGAGTTCGATGTGGGAATTTGAAACTGTTAATATCTGAACTGACTGAGGCAAAATACCTGAATAAGAATTACTTACGACTTATGCCCATCCATTTTGAAGCTCATTATCCCTCATACAGAACACTTGAGAACGACTCAAGGCTCATCACTTCACTTAAACACTTCACATTAAAATTCAGAACACTTGAATTAGAAACCCTAACCTAACTCTTTGCTCTTTAATTTGTCCTCCACCATTGCGTGGTTGAATTTGTGAGTGTGCGACTCCAATCTTGCGTTCAATCTTCCTCGTGGGAGTGAGGTGAGTGGCCCTTCGTATGCTTGCCTCAACCTCAAATCTTGAGTGTTTTTCTTATTTGTCGTTCTCTATTTTTGTTTACTGATTGTTGATTGCCCTTTGTTTTTTTGTTTTTGTTCATCAAATTTATCCCTCTTTTGACAGCTATCTCCCAATCGTTATCGCCATTCGTCAACACCAATGACGGTTTAAGCGAGTTCTTTTCCTTCTCCCTTAGTCGTTGTCAACCATGTCTTCAAACTCTGAGTGTGCCCTCATTCTCACCTTTAAGGTCTATTTATTTATGCTCTGTGAGTGTACCGTTTTACCGTAACCACATTGACCCATGCCAAAACCCGCCCAACCTGGAACCCTCCTAACCTCATGGCTTGTTTTGTTAGAAACAGGTCTAGTTTACATAACTGATGGGGTGCTGAACTCCCCTAGTTGATTCAGGATGAGGATTAATTTGAAGAAAATTGCAAATGATATGTTTAAGAGTTAAATGATAAATAAATAATAAACTTGTAAAACCTAGCTACAATCACAGATAAAAATATTACTATTTCTTTCTTGTATCTTTAGATGTTTTAACATTTTTTAATCCAAAAACAAATTATATTTTAGAATTTCAAAGTCTAATTGATTTTTCTCGATTATATCCTTTTTTTAATAGCTACTATAGTTGAGATATGTAGGAATTTATAATATAATTTAGATAAAATATATTTTTGATCCCAGTAAAATGTTCAAAGTTCAATTTTAATGTCTTTAAAAATTTTGTCGATTTGTCTAACTTAGCAATGTCCATTTTGCATTTCAAGTTCTATCTGAACTTCTTTTTATCCCTTTATAAATCGTTATGTAAAACATTTTGAAGAATCAAAAGTGCTACATTTTAAATTTAGAGAGTGTTTGTTTGACGAATTTGACTATATTCATGAGAATACTATTACTAGGAATATTATTTTCATCAATGATATTTTGTAAATATTTATCATTCCTTGGAATTTTTTAATTTTAAAAAAATACCAAATTAATAACGAAGTAGAAAAAGAGAAAAGCGAAAAATTAATTATTTTAGAAAATAAATTCATTCCCATGGAAATACAAGATTCCTATCATTTTACATGGGAATTAATAACTAACCGAAAGAAGAAGAGCGTAAAGATGTGTTTGTTGCTTGTTTTGAAACTTGCTTTTGTCATCCCCATTTGTCATGCATAAACTAAACCAATAATTAGGATAAGCATAAATATGAAACCTTCTATAACTACACGTAACCCTAATACATTGAAACTTATTGCTCAAGGATAAAGAAAAACCAATCTTCTCAAATTGTTTCTTCTTAAGAACTAAAAAGACTTGTGTTAAAATAATAGATTCCAAGAAAGAACGAAGATAAAGAAACTTGTATAATATATATTTTTGAGAATGAGTTATGTCTTAGAATAATTTTTCAAAATTTGTAACAATCATGCAAGTTACAATCCCAAGGGAATGTATTTTAATTTATAAAGCAAACACACTCTAATTAAAAACGAACATTCAAAATTAAACAAATGAAATACAAACAAAAAAATTAGAAGAACCAAAATATATTTTTTATCCTATAATTTATTATTATTAATGGTATTTTTAATAAGAGATCATTTTAGTACAAATTGCTTTCATCAGATATTTGTTAATCTAAACCCACTAGAATCAGTCCAGTTGTGGGGGAATTTAGATAATATACATGAGATCTTAGATTCAATCGTTAATGTTGACATTCTAAAAAAAATATTTATTAATCTATATACATTAATCTAACAGGTAATAGTGTGGGAATAGTAATATTGATGGAAAAATTTAATAAGATTCAACACAATTAGTACATAGTTAAGTTTCAATAAGTATGTTGTCAGGAATTTGATTTCTAGTTATTTGTAAAGAGAAGATATTATTAATTGAAAAAGATAAAATCTATTTTGATAATATGTATGTTTTAAAATAAATTAATCTCCGATTATTGGCCGACAATAACCTTGTTGAAAATATATATATATTGATGGAAACAAATATTAAAGACCATTTGAAGCAAAATCCTATCTAGTCATAAATGCATAAATGATGAATTAGAAGATTTTGAATTGACCAGCCAGCTTTCTAAACAAATTGTTAATTTGCTCCCAATTGAGAACTAGACATTAGGATGGACACACGTAAATTTTTCATGTCCACACAACCATATATGGCTGCATGCCGCACAAATGCCTAGCTCTGTGCCATAATCATAAATGTTGTTGTCTGAAGTTCGGTGACACTTAATTTCATGGAAAACTATTATAAGCGAGGAAATAGTAAAGAACAAGAACAAAAAAATTCAGGGAAAAAGAAAATTAGAGTAAGGGTAAATTACTCCATTGAAATTCAGCAGTAGTTCTGCGCTTCAATCGATCTCAAAAGCTCGTTATTATGCTTGAAAATTATAAGAGCCCATCGTATAAAACAAAAATGTTCAATTAATTATTTGCGTTATTGTTGCACCAACAAAGTTTGAAAGCGAAATATATAGGTGCTGTACTAGGTACTATAGATTTCACTTTTTTATGGTATCAACAGTGTGTTTGCTATGGTTCCAAAAGATTTTTTATTTTACAAAATTGACAATACTTTTTTTTACAACATGAGAAAGATAAGAAAATAGGAATGCGTAGTAAAAGATGTAATTAAAACATAAAAATAAAATAAAATATTAAAATAATGTATTAGTAACAAAAAAATTTATATATATATATATATATATATATATATATATATATTGTGATATTGGCTGCGAAATTCTAGTTCATTTATTTGTGTTAACCTAGTGATCTCGATAACTAAAGAAGGGATAAATTGAGTTTTTTAGAAACATTTTGTGCTCAATCCTTAATGACCAAGAATCATAAAGATAAAGAGATCAATTCAAATCCCAAACCCCTAATTCTTAATATTTTATAAAAAATATTAAATAAAAATAATCTATTTAATGTCTTGAAAAAAATTTAAAAATTAATACTTAACATTTAAAATATGTTAGAAGGACTAATACAAAATTACAGAAATATTTTAGGAATATTCTGTAATTAAACTATTCTTATTATCAGATTGCCATAATTTTAAGCATGTAGATATAATAGTTTCTTGGTCCAACCGTATGAGCTACTTTTAGGCTTATGGTCCATGTTGTCATGTACGTACTCATTTACTCAATGATATGATGGATGGATGCGGCCCATTGATCTGGCATTCCACTTCATGGGGACACTGACAGGGATGTGAGTAGTAGAAGACAATAATAACCAAATAGATTATGAGATATAAAAGAATAGGAATGTGTTGAAAGAAAGAAACATTTTGGAAAGCCTTTTTGATAATTTACAATTATATTATCTTCAGACATGTCAATTTTGTAAGCTACACTTGACATCACATTCTAAAAGAATTAGTTAACTAAGAAACGAAACTAGTGGTTTGTGAGGTGTTCACCAAGAAACGAAGAAACGAAGAGGAACAGACAAACCAAGTGGGTAGTGTGCCATTTGGACCCTGCTTAATGAGCATGTCACTCATGGGCATTGAGCACGATATATATAATAGTGGAAAGAAATAATAATAACTTATAATGCTAGCTTAATTAATAAATGGAAATTAATTAGAATTTTAAGTGGCCTGCAGTATCTTCAGAAAACCACATAGTTGTGGTGTTTTCGGTTTAAGATTACTAGCTTTTCTTTTTTTATAAAAGATGATTCTTCTCAAATTATATAGAATTATTATCAACAGTAAAGCTTTTTTCTCAAATATTTAATGCAATATATCCAAGATTTTGTATAAAGGGCGAAGTATTAAAGTGGTGAATATTTTCTCTTTTACAAAGATCACACATATCTTTTATAAAAATAAGATCATTATTGATGATAAAATTTTATTTTGAACATTTAATGTAATTGTTTATCTAATATTTAAACTTGAGAGTATGAATTAAATCAAAATAATCCTATGGGGTTCGGTGGTGAACCTTTTCTATCTATAGCACAATACTCCTTTAATATTTTTTAGAAACATTAATGCATCCTTTTAAGATTTTATAGCTAGGTTTTAATAGTTATTTTTTCTTCTATTAAAATTGTTACAACTTAATTAAATCTATTACAACTACATTGTGACCATATTGTGAACAGAATGGGCGAGATCATGGCCACTTTTTGTATTGTTAATTTGTCTTTAAGAAGCATGCTATGACAGTACTCGATCCCATTATGGAGGTGATGGAGTAGGATATATACTTCCAGGACCAATATCATATTAACGCGCTCATATGACGTGTCAAATACTTATTATGTGTTTAATAAAAAGTTTTTTCTTTTACCCATTTGAACACTTGAATCAACACTTATATAAAGTTGGACACCTTATGAACATTATTATAATAAAAAATACTTTTTTTAAAAGGAAAAATAACTTTTTAAATAAAAAACAACTTTTTTATAAATAAAAAACTTTTTATAAACATCGAAAAACATTAAATTGAAATATAAATATTAAAACAATGAAACTTTCTTTTTTATGGTCACTCAATATCATAAAAAAAATTAAAATTAAGCTGATATTTTCCTTCAAAATCGTTTCATCATATATTATTTTTATTTGTTTTCAAACAGATAAAATGTTTATACTCTAAAACCGTGCTTCTTAAAATTACTTATGAAACTCATTATTATAAAAAGATCCTTTCTTTTGGCAGGAGGAGAAATTACCAAACGTTTAGCATTCCCTCACGCTTGGCGCCAATGATTCTTTTATATACAATTTTGATTACCGATTTAATCTTTTATCATGTTATTCATATAATTGTTTGTAATATATCTATATATATTGCAAAAAAAAAAAAAACAATGAATTAGTGACTAAATAGTGACGCTTTTCTTACATATTGTAGGGTCACAAAAATTGTAGTGACTAATTTTTATTTCATCACTAATTTAAATTTTCTTATATTTTTTATATTTTAAAAATAATTTTAGAATATATATATATAAAAAATATTTGTTGGGAGACATCAGTTTCTAAAATAGATTTTAATACTTCGAAAAGTTAATAATTGATTTCCAACCAGAAAATACCTCAATTCACTCAAAAGAATATACATATCCATGATCTATCCAATACGTTGATACCTTTGATCGTCTATGTTTCATAAGACTGGAATGAATGAAAGATATATAGACTACAGAGATCTGGTTGAGGCCCAAAATTATTTATTGTGAAATATGCCCATAATTTCTTTGTTTTACTTTTTTAGTGAACTTAAGATATTAAGTTAATCTCATAAGATATTAAAATATATTTAAGGGACGAGTCTCTTCTAACAACTATTTTTTTATACATATATATGAACATAAAGATGAAATATCTCATATCATGCTTAAAAATAAAGTTGCGTATCAACTATGACACAAACTTTTTGTTTTATTATAATTTTCATCCAAATTCACATATCACTTTTTTTCTTATATGCATCGACATATCACTTGACCCAATCATATCGTCATGGTAACGAAAGCAAATTAATAATAAATTCTATTAAATTCCCTCTGGATTGCCCAAAAAATTGACTAAACGGTGAGACAAAGCAAAATTATATATATTTTTAAGCTAGGGATAAGATTAAATGCATAATAGCAAGTTTTGTCAAAGGAAAAAAGCAGGAAAAGATGATTCACCTATATATTCTTAGATCTCCTGTCTCTAATGAGATGAGGATACTAAAAGTCAGAATTATAGAGTACATGACACTGTCATAATGGGTAATTGAGTATCAACCTAGTAAACCATGAAGCATTAATTTAGCTATGTTAGAGATAAACTTTGATAAATAAAGTAGTTGTCATATACAGAAATGTACACGTATCTGCATGGCATAGGCAACTTCTCCCTGATTTCAGTCATACTTATCAATGTTCTTATGGAAGGCAGCTTCTTCCACGGGTGTAGCTTTCTCAGTCGATCATTTTTGTTTCCTTGAGTAAAACCAAATTCAATTGGCGTGAAGAATTGTAAATGTAGAAGATTCTTCTAGTCGACACGTTATATGGAGAATCATATCATTCATATGAAATTATAGGTAACACTTTCCGAGCAAAGAGACCAAACTCTCAGCTATCAAGTCAAGTTTCTTAGGAATCATATGAAATTATAGGTATCACGTTGACTAACTATAATTCACAGGACCGTCAGTCAATTTGTTACGAAACGATAAGTGCATCGATCGTATAAGAAACAAAGTAATAAGAAAGTATTATCTATACAGGGATTGAATTTCAAATTTTATCGTAACTCACTGTCTTAGAAATTGGAAAAAAAATAATATATTTGAAGAGAATAGTATTATATTTTAGAAATTATACAAATTAAATAAATAACAGAAAATTAACGAGAATTCTAAAGCAAGTTTAAAGTGATTGTTACGCAGTAATGAGAGACAATTGCGGTCAGAGCACATTCCTCTTTTATCCCTACCTCCTTTACTTAGATTGGTTATTAAATTCAATTACTTATAATTACTCAGAGAATGTATTTTTACTTAATTAATTAAATCATAATCCCTTAGTGATTTAACCTTTTAACCCAATCAGAAATTATAATTCCTTAGTAATTTCCTATCAAGCTAAGCATTAAGAGAATACATCATATAGGTTCTACAATCATACATCTCTATCCCTAGGCAATGTACAAACTATTATTTTACTCCTTTCAGAAATTAGAGTCTCAACATCCTTATTGCAAACTCTAACTCTTAGAACTTTACTAGAATGGCCAAGTCCAATAAAGAATAATATAATGAATTCTGGCTCTAACCACAATAAGAGAAGTTAGTCAGACATGCTCATGACTAACCTTAAGTGCAAAACTAGCATGTATATAGGAGAAAATTACAAAGAAAGTAAAAGAAGTATAAGTTGTTCCGTCTTCCTTAGATCTTCTAGTACTGACTTTAATCTTCTCTCCGCGTTTCTATCTGTGTTTTTGTGTGTTATTTTCTGTCCAAAAGTCCCCTCTATTTATTTTTCCACGTCTATATAGTTAATTGGGGTAACTAAACCTTTCTGCTGCTTTATTTTTGTAACAAATCTTTCTTGGTTATGCTTCTTTCTTTCTTTTCTTGATTCCTATTAAACAAAATATGCATAAAATAAGTAATTGACTAAGAATTGATAAAATTTAATCTTATTCTAACCTTTATTGATAAATTATAATTAAATTATTGATTATTTTAGCCTAAAACTATTATATGCTAGCTGCATATTACCATTCATTTTCATCATAAAAGACTCACATTAGAAAAGATTGTCATGTGCTAAAATCAAAAGTTCTAACATGTTAGATTGTTGTTAATTTATTTTTTGTCTAACAGAAAATAAATTGTTAATATTAGGAATCACAACAAGCTCGATCTAGTATTACAGTGCCCCTTCACACCTGTATTTTAAAAAAGCCTTTATACTTGAATTAATGTTCATGTGAATAGTAACTTTGATACCCATAAATAAATACTCATATCCGTATCTATTACTCTCGCACTTTAATTAATATAAAAATTTAGTAAATAATTAATTATTGATTAAAAATACAATAGTAAATAAATGTAAATCTTATTTAATTAAAGATTTTTTTATAAAACATAATCTTTTAAACATGACACTATTTATCTTTATAAGTAACATGATTTATCTTTGATTATTATTATTACTAATATTATTATTATATATTCGGGTATATATAAGTTTGGGTACTAAGGTGCCAATAACTACACTGTATCTGTTAAATTTATTGATAATTATCCTCCATCCCCATATCCATTAAGTAGATAATTATCTTACTTTCACGAATAATTTTTGCAGATACTTATTAGATCTACTAACCATTGTCATCCCCACTTAGTATAAATAATATTGTGACTATATTTTAACAGTATGATATGATATTATATATATATATATATATATATATATATATATTAAAAAAATCAATCATACTATTAGTGCAAACGTACCAATAACTACACTGTATCTGTTAAATTTATTGATAATTATCCTCCATCCCCATATCCATTAAGTAGATAATTATCTTACTTTCACGAATAATTTTTGCAGATACTTATTAGATCTATTAACCATTGTCATCCCTACTTAATATAAATAATATTGTGACTATATTTTAACAGTATGATATGATATTATATATATATATTAAAAAAATTAATCATACTATTAGTGCAAACTTTCATATTTATACTAACACTTCAATTTTTATCAGATAAAAATATATTAACAAATAATGCAAAAAAATAAACTAAAACAAAAATTATTCTAATATGATTGATACTTTTTTATTTATTAATAACTGAATTTTTTTAATAAAATCTCACCATGCAGTATTTTTAATAAACCATGCAGTATATTGATATAAAAAGAAAATGAGGATAACTCTTGGAGTTCCACAGCCAAAAAACAACATGCAGTATTTTTACCTCCCTTACCTACCTTAAAAAAATGTATATATCAATTAAACTAATATTTTAGAATCATCAGAATACAACGTCCACTAGTTAATTCATTTTTAATTAACAAATGCTCGAGCCGCAAAAATAAAATAAAAAATTAGTAATCATTAAAAGTATATCAGTGTGGGTTTCTGCGGTTTGAGAATTATGATCCACCAGTATGCCAAGTGTAAGGTCATATTTGAGCCGAACTAGTTAGCAGGCCCAAAATGCCTTGGATCTAACTTCCCTTCTGCATCCTTGATCCAACTTGGAGCGTCCACATTGCATTGTGATTCTAGAATATTTCTGACAAGGAATCTTCAACTTAACTAGTACTTTCTTTGGAACAAAAGAAAAACTAGTGCATTGTTAATCTCATTTTCATATTGATGATTAAAGAGGTTATAGAAGGTTATTGAATTTCTTTGAAAAAAAAAAGTTAAAAGTTAGTGAGTTAATTAAGAAGTTAGTTAGGAATGATTAACACAATAAACTCTATAAATAAGAGTCTCCACCGTATAGTTCTCAACCTATCAATTAAAATGTTACTTTCGTGAGACATTTGGCAGGGATTTTTTTTTCTCATAATCTCTTGAAATAAATAAAATTTCTTTGATTAACTATAAATATATTTAGAAATGTTTAGATAAATTTTCTTAAAATTAAAGAATTACGTATTTTTTACTAATTACTTTAATTGTTTATTACTTAAATTTTTAATAAAAATAACATAATATTTTTATTGTAATAAAAGAAAAGTTTAACTTAAAAAAGTATGATTTCCTCCATCTCATAGAAAAGTTTGTGGAAAACCTAGCTAAAAAATATTGTTGAGAAACTTTTTTTTAAAATAAATATCAAATGTGAAAAACTAAAATTCACACTTTAAATTTTTTTATTAAAACCAAAATTTCTTCCATATTAAACGTTCCCTCATATCTCTGTACTTTTCATATGCATATGATCTTTACCTTTCACACCCTCTTATTACCTTAAATCATTTTACAAAATATCTATAATTTTTTTTCACACCTTTTATTTCTTGTTTTCCTTTTACATCCTCTTTTTCTTTGGTTTAAATAATCTTTCTCATTTCCAAATTTATTCGTATTAAGTACATTACATGTTACTACATGGTGCACTAAAAAAAAATAATACAAGATATTTTTTATGACACCAATCTGTCGGTAACCCCCAAAATCCGTTGGTAGTTTAATATTTTCGATGGACCAAAATTCTTCAGTATAATGCTCGTAGGAAATACTAGCCGACAAAATTTTATGTTCGTCGATAATTTCTGACGGATATATCCGTCCAAAACAGACCATCGGTAATTTTTGACAGATATATCCATCGGAAATATCGAAGCCTTTTTTTCAACGGATATACCTGTCGGTAATTACTGACAAATGTATCCGTTGGTATTGCCCATAGTCATATTTTCGACGGACATTTTCCAAAGATAAAATTCATCGGTAATTTTTTCAAGAATTTATTTTTCATTTTTATTATTTAACATTGGTAATTTAGGAATTTTTTTCATTTATATTATTTAATATCAATATTTAAATTAACACATACATGTAATTAGTGAAATACTCAAATTCATAAATCTAAAACAAATGGTAAAACATATTCACTTAAATTCAAAATAGATCTAAAATAAAATCACAATGTCTAATATTTCAATAGTAACAAGTGTTGCTAAGTCAGTAATCAAAATATCCATTGGCAGAGTGGCTCTACTAGTCATCTAGTTGGTCATTGTCTTGTTGTTATTAATGGTCAGGTTGTTGATATTGATGAATAATGTTTTGTGCTTCAAGAGGCAGAAATTGAAGTACAACTAACTGCAATACAAGCATCTCCTCCTTTGATTGGCGAAGCTCCTCCTATAGTTGATTAATCTCCGTTGAATCTTGAGCGCGACTGTAAGATCCTTGCATATGCTGCATGAAGATGTCATCTCCACATTTATAAATATGAACAAGATCTCCAGTACCGTAAAGGCGTCCCTTACGCTTTGATCCCGTAGCTACAACCCAACACTAAGTCCTAAGTATGTGTTCTTTAACAAGGTTTAAATGAGTGATTTGTGATTCACCAACACTTGATGCAGCATCAGACCTAACTTGAGATAGTCTAGCCTCAAAATCTTCCTGTCATTAATAAATGATCATTATTTCAATAATATAATAAACATTTTAAAAAAAAATTAAAGAGCATATAATGGTCTCACATGTGTCTGCCTAGATCTATCATCGAAAAATTGACCAGTATTCTTTCATAAATGAGTCTGCTGAAAGACCTCATCAACTTATGCAGATCAACCAAGTGAAAACAATATGAACAACACACAATAACCAAGAGAGGGGTGAATTGGTTTAACTTGGTCTTTTAAAAAATCTTTATAGTATCAAAGTAATCAAGATCTATCACAAATGAACCAAGAATGTACCAATCAATCAAAGCACTCAGCTCAAGAATGTAATCACAAAACTTTCACTTGTTGATAAGAAATGTAGCACCAAAGAATGATCAATTATAACAACAAGAATATATTAGAAAGAAGTATTCAACACAAAGAATTGTACTGGTTTACTTCTCATCCTTGAGAAGTTACATCCAGTTCTTCCAACTATAAAGGTTAGATTTCCACTAATAACAAATTGTTCTTACAAGCTTTTTACACAACCACTCTTAATCATACCTAGATTAAGAACGAGACTTCTGACACTCTTAGAATCTCTGTGATCAAGACATAGAGATCACCCACCTCTACTCTTACCCCTAGGAACACCTATCCTAGTAAAACTCTAAGAATCCTATGTTATTAATACAAAAGAAATCTCAAAAGAATACACAACAAAGTGTAAAGATAGAAACCATCTGTGATCCAGTAAATGATTAATACAAATGATTTACAAAACTGGAATTAAAATGGTGGAAGATGTTACTTCAAAACTTTCTACTACTTTTTTTGAAAGCTTGCCCAAGAAGAAACCCTTCTTTGAAATATTTGAATCTTGAGGATTTGTGGGACTTGACAAAGTTTAGTACTTGAAACCTTTTCTTGTTCAGAAAGCTAATGTACTTTTTAATTTCGTTGTTGTTTTCCAAAACACCTAACAACTATTTATAGAAATCAGTTTGTAATTATCAGTAATCGATTAGAACGTTAATGTAATTGATTGTTAACACATTTAATTGATTAAAGTGTTCTTGAGCTTTATGGAAAAGATATATAAACAAAGTAATCAATTAATTTATCATGTAATCGATTATCGCAGGCAGTCTAAGTTTTCAAATACGCGTCCAATAATCGATTACCACAAATCGTAATCGATTATCACATGAAGACTTTTTCTGTGACTTTGTGAAGTGTAATCGATTACCATTTTATTGTAATCGATTAAAGTGTTCTTAAAAGCTTAAGTAATAGATTACCACAGATTGGTAATCGATTAAAGCAGAGAAAATCATTTTTCCAAAACCTTAAACGTTGAACACTTTGGTTTTTATGCAATCATGAAAATCATTTGTTTCAGAAAAGCTTTTTCATAAGACTTATGCTTTTATGAAAACATGAATGCAAAAAACCATGTATGAGCTATATGCAATGGATCATAGGACGTTTCACCTCATACACAATTTACAACTACCAATCAAATTGATTTGACATGTAAAAAAAAAGCCTAAACACTTTGTAGACTTGAGACTCGACTTCTTGATCCTCTTGAGCTCCTCTTGATTCTAACACCAAGCTCCCCTGACTATTTACAAACATTATAAAATAAACATTAAGTGGTAAATGAAACAAGTATAAAGAAGTATGTATTATAATTTTAATGTACATACCAAACGAATGGTGTGATGCTGCAAGATAATAGAACCACCTGTGTGCATACACCCACCCTTTTTAGATGTCCAATTTGTTTTGGCCTATGCATACTTGGAATGATAATTCGGTGCATTCCAATGTGATAACAGATCATTCCAAACACGATCTCCAATCTAATATGGTCTTTTATTTTCGTTTCGGGCATCCCTGAACATCTCAGAAAGCCTATGAGAGGCTTTCGAGTTAAAAGCTTTCTTAATTTCATTCTCTCCCTTGGGACTCCATACCAATTTTTCTATAAAGTATCACAAAGTTGAAAACAATGAGAATACACACAATAACCAAGAGGGGGTGAATTGGTTTAAACTTGGCCTTGTTAAAATCTTTAGAAAATCAAAGTTATAGGATCTTTATCACAAATAAACCAAGAATGCTTCAATCAATCAAATCACTCAGTCCAAGAAAACAATTACAAAAACACTACTTGTTGAGTAATAAAGAATTCATCATGAACAACAAATTAAGATAACTTGAAAAGATTAAAAGAAAGTAATCAACACAAGAACTTATATTGGTTCACCTCTCAACAAGAGAAACTACATCCAATTTCTTCTAATCAAAACTATATTAGAGTTCCACTATTCACAAATTTCAGTTCTTACAAGCTTTACAACAATCACCCTTTATCAACCTAGATAAAGAACATAAATCTAAAACCTATTAGTCTTCTAGTGATCAAGACATAGAGAACACTTCTCTACTCTTTCCCTCTAAATAAACTCACTCTAGAAAAACTTCAAGAACCCTTGTAATAGTTACAAACAACAAAAAATTCAAAGATGAATTTACAAGCAAAGCTAGTGGAGAGAAACAACTAGATGATCCACTGAATATGAATGAATATGAGTTACCAAAAAGGATTGAAATGAAAAGCAATTTCAGAACTTCAAAAAAAACTTCTTTGTTGTCTTGTCCAAGAAATATTTCAAAATACCATGAAGATTTGAATTTGTGAGTCAAGCACTTTAGAACTCATAGTAACCTTTCTCAATCGCAGAAGGCTTATGAAAACTTTTAGAATTTCGTAGAGTTGTCATGGATATTATTTTAGAATAGCTTTCAACTATTTATAAAAAAATAGTTGTAACTGAATGTAATCGACTAAATCACCTAAGTAATCCATTAAATCTTCATTTGTAATCGATAAAATAAAAATGTAATCGATTAAAATGTTCTTCAATTTTCTTGAAAGGTTATATGAACAAAGTAATCGATTATTTTGAGCTGTAATCGATTACTACAAGAATACATTGTTCCATAAATGAACTAAGTAATCGATTACTGGTAAATGGTAATCGATTAACACAGTTATGTCTTGTTCTATGTTTGAACTAGGTAATCGATTACTGATAAATGGTAATTGATTAACACAATCATGTCTTGTTCTATGTTTATGTTGAGTAATCAATTACTTAATGTTGGTAATCGATTATTTTGTTCTTTAAAGCTCGGGTAATAGATTACCAATATGTGCTAATCGATTAAAACAGTGAAAAAATAGTTTTTCCAAAAACTTAAAACCATGAGTACTTTGCTTTGATGCAATCATAAAATTTCAAACCTTTTCAAAAACCATGTGCTTATGTAAAATCATGAATGCAAGTAAATGAATTATATTTGTTAATATATATTTGTTGTATTATACTCTAGCTCATATATATGTTGAATGAATCCATAGAAATCATCTTCACCTCCTTTTGTAAGGCCTTTTACATGAACCCCACTATTTATCATTTTCTTCCCCTCAGTCCATGCTTGAGTATGAAATTTGTATTCATTGATAAAGTATGTGCCCCATTCTTTAACATAACTCATAGGACCATACAATAAATCCTTTAAGTGTTGGGTTTCTCACATTTATAGGCTCATTTATAACCTACGAATTTAAATAGCATGAAAAGTTATATTTTATTTAGCATAAAATAGAAAAATAAATAAACTAACATACATACTTGTTCCTGAAACCAAGTAGGAAATTTTGTATGTATATTACGAGTAGAGCCATTTGATTCACTGATTTGTTAGCATTGAAAGAATGAACTGTCCAAATATAATGTATGAGGGATCAACATTTAGAGTATAATGCAATTGACAACAATAATTATTGAAATCCAAAGGGCATAATCTCTCCAACTTACTCAAGGTATGAACTTAACTTTGGCACAGTTAATAAACACATGAACATGCGCTGAGTCTTTCTCTTGATCAGTTGACCAGTGAATGAACTCCTTCCCAGAAGGACAACCTCTTTGGTCAAACACTGATAACATTGGTTGAAACCTTTCAGTTTCAATTGCAATTTGATTCATAATATTGTGCAGCGACATTATAAAGTTGTCGAAATAATGGGAACAAAAATGAGTTGTCTCACAATGTAAGTAAGACGCACAAATGAATCCTTCAACCCTGGCGTTATATTTCACTGCTCGTTTAAAATCACCCATGAATCTACAAATTTGCATAACCAAGTCATGATTGATGAGCACTAGACAAATTAATTTTAAATAAAATACAATGATGATTTTATTACCTTTCAAATGGATAATCCATCTATATTGGAGTGGTCCACCAAGTCTAGCTTCATATGCCAGATGAATAGGCAGATGTTTCATTGAATCGAAAAATCCAGGGAGGAATATTCTCACCAACATGCACAAAATGAATGAAATATTTTGTTTTATTCTACTCAGGTCATCCTCCATCAAAGTTGTAGAAATATTTGACGAAATGACTTACTTCAATAAGTGAATTTTGTTGGATATAGGGGGAGCATCATGAAGAGTGAAAGACTTTGATTCAAGAAATGTATTTTGAGCTTTCAACATGCTTGAAATGCCTTGAAGTTTAGTAATTGATTCAAGTGTAAGAGAAAGGCAATCTGATTGATCCTTGCATTGCATTCATTCATTCATTCATTCATTATTAAGCTTAAATGGTTTTCATTAAATCATCAAAGGTTTTATCTTTTTGGTTAATGTTTGAATCTAATTAAAAAGGTTTTTGGAAAAATGTTTTTTTTACTATTTTAATCGATTACTTAATGATATAATCGATTATTCTGTTCTTCGTTCAATCTGGAAAAAACCTTTATGAACAAATTAATCGATTACCTATCGGATTAATCGATTATTTGGCCTTTGATTGAAAATAAACTGTTTTGTTAAAGGTTTTAATCGATTACTTACT
Organism: Glycine tomentella; assembly: GCA_007407185.1. Taxonomy (NCBI): domain Eukaryota; kingdom Viridiplantae; phylum Streptophyta; class Magnoliopsida; order Fabales; family Fabaceae; genus Glycine; species Glycine tomentella. Next base: position 1,945,724 of record PYAF01002033.1, on the reverse strand, counting down.
TAGTGTAATTGATTACATAATTAAAAGATTATTTTAAGCATTGCTGTGATAATCGATTACAAAGTTCATTTAGAAAATGCCTACTTTCTGATTTAATCGATTGTCAAAATCCGTAATCGATTACACAGTTCATTTTGTGAAACATAGCTTTCTGTCTTAATCGATTACAGCTTGGTTTAATCGATTATTTTGCTCGTTGCTGAAACCCAGAAAGCTTCTTTAACATTTTAATCGGTTAAGTAATAATTTAATCAATTACATAAGTGATTTAATCGATTATTAGGCGCGTTTAATCGGTTACAGTTAGTTGCAAATTCTATTATAAATAAGATTGAAGGCTTGACTTGTTTAATAACTTGACCACTTCGTATTTCTGAATATACACAAGCCTTCTAAGCAATTTTTAAGTGATTTTCTCAATGTTTTTACTTCTTGCTTCATTCAAAACATCAATGGGTCTTTGAATGATTCTTGAGCAAGATTCTTTTCAAGGTTAAGGAAAAGCTTGATCTGATTTAGTTTGCTACTAAACTTGATTTGGTAATTCATGTGCATAACATTCATTCGATCATCAGGTTGTCTCTCTCCTTAATCTTTGTGTGTAAATTTGGTTTTGAATTCTTGTTGTATTTGGCTATTGTAAAGTGGGTTCTTCTTGCTTGGTTCTAGAGAAGGATTCTCTAGCTCAAGAACAGAGTAGTGTTCTCTGGTTCTTGCTCCTTAGATTTCTATTAGGGTTTTAGATTTCTATTATTTATCTAGTGTTGATAAATGGGCGGATTTTGTAAAAGCTTGTAAGAACAGAAATTTATAATAGTGAAACTCTAATCTAGTATTGATTAGAAGAAAATGGATGTAGCTTCAGTTGTGAAGTGAACCAGTATAAATTGCTTGTATCTTTGATTTTATTTCTTTATCACTCATCTTGTTCATTGGTCATTGATTCTCTGATTGATATTCATTGTTCAACAAGTTCTATTTTGATATATTGATTTCTTGGTTTGAGTTATTTGATTGAGTAAAAAGATTTCTTGGTTTTGAACTCTGATTTGAATTAGTTTTTTAAAATACCAAGGTTTTAACCAATTCACCCCCCCTTTTGGTTATTGTGGATATTCCTATTATTTTCAGATTTAAGACATGTGGCAACAATGAGCTAAAAGAAATAGAAAGAATAACCATCTAACATTCTTAGTTCTTTTATCAATTGATAAACAAACTTTGTTTGGTCTACAGTTAAAGTGTAATTTATTTTTGGCTTTAATAACTTCCCATTAGCCCCCAATTTTAGCTTCAAGTCTTTTCGCCTACAATACAAAGCTAAGTTCATCCTAACCTTGTCATTGTCTTTTGAATTACCACTGACATTCATCACAGTGTTGAATATGTTGTCAAAGAAATTTTTCTCTGTGTATAACATTGAGATTATGTTGCAACAAATTATCTTTCCAATACGGAAGATCCCAAAAGGTACTTCATTTTGTCCAATGATGTCACTCCCTATATCCGTGTACTGTTGGTGGTGGCAAACTTGTTTCTGTGATTTTTGAAAAATCTCTAACCCTACACCAAACTTGTCTAATTGTCAATATAGGCAGTGGCTTACCCCTTTCTACTTTCCTTTTTGAAGGTATTTTTGTTCCTCCTAAATGCATGATCACTTGGTAAGAACCTATAATGATAGCCAAACTAAGAAGTTTTTCCCCCATTTGTCAATTGGAAAGCCTTTATGTCTTCCATGCAATATGGACATGCTAATCTACCATGTGTCCCCCAACCAGACAATATGTCATAAGCAGGAAAATCATTAATAGTCTACATCAAAGCTGCCCTCATCATAAAATTTTTCTTTCTTGAAACATCATAAGTCAGAACATCATTCCACAACTTCTTTGGATCATCATTCAAAGGTTGTAAATAAACATCAATACCAACCGCTTGATTAAATAGGCCCTAGTATGGCACAACTCAAAAACATATAAGGTTTACTCATTCACAGTTCTAGAGGAAGATTCTATAGGGTAATAATGATTGGCCAACAAGAATAAGGTGAAGATGATGCTTGAATATATGGGTTAAATCCATCTGTACATAAACCGAGTCGCACATTCCGTAGATCAATAGTAAAATCTGCATATACCCGATCAAAGTGCTTCCAAGCTTCAACATTAGATGGGTGACGTAACATGGCCGAACATCTTTTATTCTCATAGTGCCATGTCATTTGGCCTAAAGTTTGCATTGATGCAAACATTTTTTGCAATCTTGGTATTATAGGAAAAAAGATCATCGTCTTAACTGGAACTGTTTTATATTAGTTGTTCCAACAATCTTGGCACAATACTTAGGCTTCTTACAAAATTTGCATTCAGTTAACGCTCCATCATTATTATAATACAACATGCAATCATCCACATAACAATCAATCATCTTAGCCTTCAATCCTAACTATGACATAACCTTTTGGCATCATATTATTTTTTGGCAAAAACTCTTTTATAGATGTTACATCCAAAAAAGTTTTTGAAATAAACTCTAAGCACTGGTTAGGAACATTCCAACTGGACTTGCAAGCTAAAAGCCTCACGCATATTGATAATTTTGAGTCTGATGCCTCTTCGTACAATGGCTTATTCGCCTCCACCAATAAATTGTAAAATCTTTGAGTATCTTCATTTGGAAGTTCTTCTATATTATTTGAGTTTAAAGCTTTAAATGTCTCAGGTTGCTTGAGAGCATCACACATAATCTCTTGCATTGAGACAAATTGTTTAACTTGAAACACATATGTTGCACTACTTGAAGCATCCGTGTAACTATTGTCATCATTTAAATCAACATACGACATCTCTTCACCATGACCAATTCAAATCCAATAATTAAGCTTGAACCCTTTTTTGTAAAAGTGAACCTTCACAACTTTATCCTCCAAAATCCTAGTACAATCGCATTTAATTCAAGGACATCTAATCCCCTCCATCATTGTGATAACAATCTTGTTGACTAACTTTGCTTACAAACTCTTTAACCTCCTTGACAAAATACTCTTTCAAACCACTTCTGCCCCTATAACATTTATCTTACATCCAACGATGATTTGAAGGAATATAGTGTAGTTCATGTTTTATATATTTAAGAAAAAAAATGAACATTCATGAATTACATACATAATGTTAGAGTAATAATCTATTATTAGTAGCAAGAATTCTGGTGATGTTTTAGGTGAACACAAAATCACATTCATAGTGTTTGAGTTTCTAAATGAACAAAGCATGAATATAAATAATATAACTGCAACTAACCTGAATAATGGAACATACGTTTGAGTAAGGGAACGATCGCCTAATAAAATCAAACCTGTAAACATGAGAGGAAAATTTTATTTTCCCCAAAATTTTTAATCGTCGATCTCATGCACAAAAGCAAGTATGCTATATTTAGTCACAAATCCATATGTCTATTCTGAACATATGAATTTGTTCTAAAGATTTAAATTACATATTTTCACCTTATTGTAAGTTTAGAAGAAGAAAAAAAAATAACTACAAAATTTTAAAGTTATTTGCATTTGGATATACACGATGAAAAGCAATTACAAAATTTTAAAGTTTGTGGATGATTGCTACAGAAGTACTTATCAAATATTGCCATTTTAAAAATAATTACAAAAAGAATTAAATCATGATTAAAAATAAAAAACAAAAAAATAATATAAAAGAAAAAATATATAAACTTACTAGCAACGTATAGAAGAGATTATTAATAATATTTTATATTTTTTAGTACACGAAGGAAACATACAAAAACTATAAAAAAAAATACTAGCAAGGAATAATTGTAATTTTTGTGTAGAAGATAATATTTATATTAATTTGAGTGAAGAAATGAAAATATAAAATATTTCCAGTAAGTTACCTTGGAAAGCTTATGAAAATAAACTAAAAATAGCTTACAGACTATAATATATAAGATATTTTTATAAGATCTCTCATATACTCTTATAAGAACTTATAGCATAAAATAAATCTAAACAAGTTGTTTATAACTAAATATAACCAAAACATGAAAATGGAAAATACTCGACTTTAAACTTTTACGTTCTATAAGCCAAATACTATTTTTGAATAGTTTTTACTTATTGCATTATACATAGGATTTTTAAATTTGCTTACGCCAAAGATAGTTGGGTATAAGCATGTCATCACGTTAAAATGACAACGTATCAAATGTTTAAAAAAAAATATAGTTTTAAGGTGACGGGTGCTTGCAATACTTTTGTGGTAATGATTAATAGAGATGAGTTGGAATTTAGGAACTAGGATGTATGATGAAGAAAGTTCAAGATCTTTTGTTTGAATTACTAGGAAAGTTTATTGTACAAATCATTGGAGTGGATTAAGCAAATTGTAAACAAATTGATTGAGAAGGGGATAACTTGTGACAATATTTTGACTTTCTTTTGAAGTAATTTGGAAACTCTATCATACACGCCTTATATTAAACAATATGACAAAATTGAAAATTGTATCAAATTCATATGTAATCCAACGATCTTGCATATTAGTTATTTCTTTTTATTTAATTATTATTAATATTTTATATAATACTTGTCAATATATAAAGAGACACTGAATTTATAAATATATAACAACACAAAAAGAAATATAAATAACTATTTTATTTTCCCCAAAATTTTGAATTGTCTCATGGACAACAAAAAAGTATGCAATATTTAGTCACAAATCCAAATGTCAATTAACTCCATGTTAGTTTTTTTTTAGATGCTCCATGTTAGGTCTATAAAAAATGAATAAAAATAAAAACATAGAATAGAAAGAAGAAAAAAAGAAATTATAATAAAATGAAAGAAAAATTAATGAAAATTTTCAAAAGTCAAAATTATAGAATTATATAACATAAAAATTATAAGATTATAGAATTACATAATATAAATAATAAAATAGTATAAAATCATGTTAGTTTGGATTTGTAATTTTAAAATTCAAACTAAATTGAGAATTTATTTTATTGGTAAAATCGAAGACAAGAATCATAGGAAAGAAAATTCATAAAAAATTTCAAAGTAAAAATTATAGAATTATATAACATAAAAATTATAAGATTATAGAATTACATAATATGAAAAAAAATAAAATGGTATAGATGTAGGTTGAGTTGAGTTTATAATTTCAAAACTTAAATCAAATCGATAATCTTTTTTCATTCATAAAAGTAAAAATATTAAAAATTTTATAATAATTCATATAAACATATATTTGTTTAACTAACCGATTTAGATTTTTTTTTATTTTTATTTAACAAACTGATTTAAATTTGTTTAGTATCAAACCCATAATCTAAAAAAAACCAATCAAAATTTTTGTTTTTAATATAATTTGAGTTGATCGAATCGAATCATTTGATTGATCCGAACCCGTGGTTTCTCCTATTTGAGCTAGTGCTTTTAACTATTTCATAACAAATGAATTAAACAAAAACACGTGTGGTAGCCTTCTTTTCAGTCTAGGGGAGGCTCTCTTTTTTCCCTACCTAGTGGATTTTGTTGCTCTCAACCAAAGCAGAAAGCAGAAAGCAGAAAACTAAAGCTAAATGGAGAATAAGGGAGCAGTATAATAAGGAATCAAATTCAATTCTTCACATAATCACATCACATCCACTGGTCTAGTCTTTTTTCCCATTCTTTTGGTTAAGATGTAGATATTAGATTCCTTTCTTAATTTGTAGTTATAAAAAATTAAAGGTTAACATTTTTTTAGAAGTAGAAAGTTAATTTTACAATTAAAGAATTTAGAAAGAACCTAACTCTTTTATTAAAAAAAAAAAAAGCTTCTTACTATTATTTTTTTAAAAAAAATCAGAATAATAGGAAAAAAGTCATAAAATTTATTTTATAAAAGCAATATTTAAATTCATTTTGAAATTCCACTAGCACACCAACTATAAAAAGATAGTATGCATTTCTTTTCCACTTGCCTTTGGAATAATAATAATAATAATAATAATAATAATAATAATAATAATAATAATAATAATAATAATAATGGCTTCAGTTCATTAAGTAACACAAACAATAAAGTTTTATTTACATTTTTTGTAATTGTAAGTGCTGTGCTTCTTTTTAATGTTTTGTGTACTTTTAACCTCATTTTGAATAATAAAAAATATGTTTTCAGTCTTTATATTCTCATTTTTCTTATTTTATAAAGTTTATGTTATCTAATTTAGTCTTTATACTTTATTACAAACATATTTTTAATCCATCCTCATATATAATGTTGACGTCATTTATTACGCAATAGAGACAATGTATTATTTGAGGTGGTATTTTGAATTAAAAAATTAATAGAAACAAAATGTTTTTTTAAAAGAGAATCAAAATAGAAAGGAACTTCACTCTTTGTTTGTAGCTTTTTTCATGCACATGACTCTGTGCAAATGGGAGCTCTTATACCTGTCTGAAAATTGTGTTCAATAAACAAACAAAAGCAAAAGAAGATCTATAACAGAAATTATTGAAGAGTGAAGGTGAAAACCAAGACAAAGATGAAGCCATTGAGAGTTAGGGTTTGATAAGTTTGGGGGAGACATTAAATAACTTCTTTTAAAGAAAATCAAATTTGCACATGTTTTTATTATTTTTTTATAAAAAAAATACATTATTTGTCGTTAGATACATGTTAATGTCTAGTGTAGATTCTGTGAGCACTGACTAAACACAAGTTTTATGTAAAATTTAGAGACTAAATTAGAAGATACGAAAGTTTAAGGACTAAAAACAAGATTCGGTGAAAATATAAAACTACAATCATAATGAATTTTTTTTACATTGAATGTGCATAAAAATTGATTAATTTTTATATAAAAACTTTTATATCATGTTTACAATTATTCAGTTTTAAGCGGTTGAATGTCATAAGATAAAATATTCAATTAATAATAAAGAAATATTGATTTTTTAAAATGTTAAATATATTTAATTTTATTTAATATTTTTATAAAATAAAAGAAACTGTTGTAAGAAAGATATTACTTTATTCACTTACATGATAATATTTCGGTCAGCACGCTGCATAGGTAGTTGCATATAGTTTAATTAATTAACTATGGGAGTGCCTTTTCTAATTTTAGATTTTGTTCTATGGCTATATAACTTTTTTATCTTTTTTATATGATTGTACTTTAACTAATTTAACTCATGACATACCCACTGTTTATGACTTTATATGGCTATATTCTAATCCTTCTTCGCCCTCTTATTTTTCAATGTTCTCAAAATTGACCGATGATTATTTGCTTTCTAATAAGAACTTTCACAAAGTTTGATCATTAATATTAAAAAAGGTGCAAATTTTTCAACTTTTGGACTTCAGATATTGGAAAATTTACTTTAATTTTGATATAAAGAGAATGTTTTTTTTTTTTAAATTATGGTAAATAAATATGGCTTAGTAAATTTGGTTTCAAGATCTCTAATCTTTCCTATAGCTCGATGACTCCTAAGACTTGAAAGTAAATCTTGATGACTCTATCTTTTTTTTTTTGTAAGAAAAAAAATGAAAATTGAAGTATATTAATTGTTTGATTAAATGTTATTTTCATTTTAACATGATTATTCAGATAAAGTGTAGGTAGAAATATCTAACATTGTGGTTTTGGTATGCTAACCCTGTCTATAGCGATGTCTTGTCAACTCTATTTTTGTGTCACTCATGTAACCTCTCCTTCTTTGTGTGTGTAAGAAGAGAAAGAGGTGTTTTGAGTATTTTATGATTCTGTCAAAATGAGGTTTGAAATGCGCTAAACAAACTAATAATAATTTATATTGCACTAAGTTTCTTCTATGCAAGATGAATTAGGACAATTTGTAGTGAGAAAGAGATCACTAAACTTTATCACATGATACTCACTCTTATGCCTTTTTTATTATTATTAAAACTAAAGGCTAGAATATCTTATGTCTATTTGATACTTACTGAGGTACAATCCAAGGAGAACAATCGTTTAAATTACTTGACAATTTGTTATATTAGTAATCATATAAAAAATTTCAGAAAAATATTGTAACCATCTATATAAGAAAAGAGCAATTTTCAGTAAGTTGCGTGGAGAGAGAGGAAAAAAAAAAAGACAATAAGTATTTTTGTCTTTTACATCTCTTGTATTTGGGAGAAAAAGTTATTTCATAATTTAATGATTAACATAATTTTACATTTTGATTCTATGTTGTTTCACTTCTTTTAATGTCCTATAAGCCTTTTTAAAATTAAACGTAAAATAAGTAGTTTTATATTTTCGTACCCCTTAAATTTATGTAAATCAAATGGACCCTTATACCTGACAATAGTTATAAGACATTAAACTATAACAGCTTAAGCTATCAAACCTTTCCCAAAAAAGCTTGTGCTATCAAAACCTTAATATTTAGAAGATTTCAATCTACTTAACCTTTTGCCTATTAGAGATTACTATAACTAATTTTTAGTTAAATTGGTAAACTTAACATCTATAGTTATGCAATATTGTATCATTATTGTTGTTATTAAATCCTAAAAGAATTTTATTAAGAAAAGGAATTATTAATTTTGTATTCTTAGAAACAATAATGAAAAACTAAAAATATTTAGGACGCACTAAATTGTCATAACTTGTATGCCAAAAATTAGAAGGATCCAAAAGAAGTTACATATGTTGACCTTTTTTATCTTTAGAAAATTTCGTTTTTATTTTTTAGATAAATTATAATATTTGATTTTAATTATTTTGTCATAATTATAAAATATTTTACTCTAATATAGTTTCATGATTATTTTTATTGTTACTATTTTTTAAATTATTATAAAAGTATAACATAAATTAAGATATGTATGCAATTTCAAAATATTTTATGGTTATTTTCTTACAACAATTTTTTTTAGATTTTTTTATTAACTTGTTTTTTTTATACTATTTCCTTTATACAAGAGGGATAAAACCCTTCAGCAAAATAGTTTCTTTTGATTTCTCGAAACAAATTCCAGAACCCCTACATCGATTTTGCCTACCATTTTTAATTTTTATAGGAGTTATAACATTCACGGGCCTTGTTAGTGGCTGGGCAGAAAAATGGTTGGACTTTTCCAAGCTGAGGAGCTGAAGATAAGGAACAGGCAAAAAGGCTTAGTACGATCAGAAATCCTGTTGCCTTTTTTATTTTTACTATCTTCTTTTTGTGTACGTATTTTGTTTATTGTATTTATTATTTGTTTAAATATAGTTTTGGTTAATCCACAAACTTGAAATAATAGTGTCGGGTCTGAATGCATTTATATGTTGAAAAACATTCTATTTAGTGGGAATATTTATGTTTAATTCCCTTCATATACAAAATTTCATTAGATTAGTGATAATCAATCAGTACGAGAGAGATTAATCTTTGGGTGATCCATGTATCTAACACAGGAAAAAAAAATTGTCTCTTGTAAATTTGTAATTTTTTTAATTTTTCTCCTTGCATGTTTTTATTTTTATTTTTAGTCTTTATATTTTTTTGTTATTTTAATCTTGGTTTTTATAAGACATTTTGCTCGTTTTTAGTATATATAAATTTGTGTTTTTCAAATTTTGATTCCTGTAAATACAAATTTATAAAAATTAAAATATTAAAGAGATTAACAAATTTATAAGAACTAAAATGAAAAAAAAAACTTATAGGAATTAAAATAGAAAAAACTTAAAATAAAAATGAATAAATAAAAAAATTTAGAAGACCATATTAAAAAAAAAAAACGTAAACTTACATTTGAAAAAAAAAAAACATATATAATCCTATTATTTATTAGGATCATTGAAACTGGGTTAGGTTAGGTAGTGATGCTGGTGGTTTGTTGTTATGTTATGGATCTGTTTTGTTAAGTGTTTTATTTTCTTAAAATGAAGATGGGCTCAAGGTAGCCTAATTTGAGGCCATTGCTTCCTGCACCCTATTTTTCTATAGAAAACTCAAAACAACCAAAACAGACAAAAATTCCCTTTGTTATATATGTCTTTTAAATGGGCTGAACGGTGCAGTTAATAAAGAACAATAATTTAACTTAACCACTATAAAAAGATTATGAGGTTCTCTATGGTCTTATAGACGGCTAAAATTTGCACTCTTTTGACATAATACTAAGCTTTTTGGCAGTGGATAATCACGAAATCTATTTAAGAGTAACTTTTAATACATTAGATTTATTTTTTTTGAAAATTGAAGAACAACATGAAATGTCCCCTCCGTAGTTGTCATAAAGTTGCTCTATTACAATGAGAAATTCGTCTGTCAATTTATACCTTGGTCTCATCTCTTTATCCTTCCAATTCTGAAGTGTAATTTACCTCCACCAAAACCATCTTTGACCTCCTTGATTAGACTTGAGGATTGGCTTTGTTAGGATTTGCTAAGCTCAGATTTTTGGTAGTAAACTAGTTATGCATTGGAGGCCACATTTCTCCTAACAACACTAAATTTTCTTTGCGAGTGAGATGTTTATTACGATTCTTCAGAGTGAGATGTTTATTATCAAGTGGTGGTTATTGGTTACGAGTTTAGATATGTGAATGCAAAAGCGCATATATATTTCTACTATATTTTCTTTGCGGATCCATACCCATGATATTTGTGAGTAAAATTTTCAAATGTTTTGCTCGATGCCTTAAAACAAACGCTTCCTTAGAGTCTTCTGAAAGCCTGTAAACCAATGCTATCTTTATTCATTTTGTTAATTGGTTTTCAAATTTAGAATTTAGCATTTTGGAATTGGACCCAAAAAAAAAAAGCCTAACCTTTTTCCTGTATGTTAGCCCAAACAAATTTAGAAAAATGAGAATAAAAACTAAATAAATTCTTGCAATTATAAAGAGAAAGAATCTAACAAAATTAAGTGTTCACAATACACTAAAATTTCCTACATTTTCCATAGTCTATTTTTGTTTTTTCAAATTTAACACATGGAGTATAAAAAGATTATTTGACCAAATTATCTATCAAAGAACCTATTTTCCTTCTCAAATTGTTCAGTCGCTTTTTATATTTTACACTACAGTTGCATATTTTCTTAGTTCATGTACTAAACAAAATCAATTAAGAACAAATCCCTTTGAAAAAGAGGTAATGGGCTTTGCCCATTAAAAACCTTTCATCTTTTTTTTTTTTTTAAGTTAGTGTGAATCTCACCTACGCTTTGTTTGTCGGCTTGGGAATAAAGCATGTGGGCGACAATAGATTTTAGACGACAGGTTTGATAGGATTTATTTATTAGAGAATTATTTTGTGTGGAGTGGGTCCTGCAAAAAAATCAATCCTTTGTCAGGTGGGTCCTCCAAGAAAAGGGTAGGTGTTTTTACCTTTACAACCTTGCTGGTTTTGCTTTGAAAGAAGTACTAATATAATAACTAATAAGAGCATCTCCAATAGGAGATGCTTAAGGGGTTTCTTAGTCTAAGCACCCATTTTTTGGGATTTCTCTCGCGTTGGAGCACAGTGACATGGAAGAATCCGTTTCTTCCGCGGAGGTTGGGTTCCTTATATAAGGAATCGTTTCTTCCCAATTAAAAAACATTATTTTGGCGTGAAAACCCTTATTTCCGTTATTCCCAACCGCATGCACATCAAATTCATGAATCAAGAGTGGAAGATGAACGAACAGTTGCAACAACAATAACCAATACTGACCTCAAGAAGAGAGGGGCGACGGCGACGACAACCCCCACAGCCATGGCGACCCCGACGGCGACAAAGACAACCACGGCGACCCCGACAGCCACAGCAACCCCGACAATGACCTGTTCCTTGTTGTTGTTCGCCTTTTTGAAGCAGAGAGAGGAAGGGAGAAGAGAAATGGACGCGATTTGTGAAAGGAGAGGGTAGGGGCTGAGTGGAAGAGAGGAGAGGGTTGGGTTTTGTGAGAGGAGAAGGAAGAGAGGAGGAGATGTTGAGGGACGCGTGAGTGGATTTGAAAGTGAAGGTTGTGGTTTCGTGAGAGAGATTAAGGCTGAGTGGTTTGAGAGTGAAGAGTATAATAACCATGGTTACTAAAAAAAAATTTAAAATTATTAAAATAATATTATTTTCACTGTAGCTAGCACTAAGAGCGTGGGATCTGGCGCTCCGAGCGTGGCACTATAGCTGAAGGCTATTTTTCACGATTTTTGGCGCCATAAGCGCCAAAGTGGCGCCAGGAGTGCCACAAATGCTAGAAATTGGCGCCAAAGTGGCGCCAAGGGCGCCAGATGCACTGGATTTTGGCGCCATCAGCGCCAGAGTGGCGCGATTGGCGCGACATGTCGGTCAGGCCCAGTATATAAGACGCATTTTACGAATTTTGGGCCATTTTTCACTTCTTCTTCTTCCTCTGAACGTCCACCACCATTTCTGAAGCTCCCAAGCTTCTTAAGCCTTGTTTCTTCACCAAATCATTTCCTTTGATCATTAATCTTGTGGGAAACTAGTTGTGAGCCAAAATCCTTCATCTTTTCCTCTTAAAAACCCCTTAAATTGAGAATCCCTTTCTCAAGGGAAAACCTTGAAA
>PYAF01002033.1:1909024-1928930 GCA_007407185.1 Glycine tomentella | reverse complement strand
ATATTAATCACAGATTAATTGGATGATATTTCAGTTAGGGTTGTGGTTTCAATCAATTTAGGGGTTAAGTCGATTGAGTTGCTTCTAATGAGATTGAATGAACTTTCATAATAGGATAAATTTCTGAGAACAATGATGATTCGAATTGCTTGGTGAGGTGAATTGGATTGATGCTTTAATTCTGTTTTACATTACTTCTGTTGAATTCTGTTAGTTTTTGTGTTGCTCTTTAATTTTAGTTTATGTTTTTGCAAGTTTTACTTACGCACACAAGCTGTTTGATAAAATTCCCCCCTCACTGTTATTCATAAATTAAAGCTAGAACCATATTGATTGTGTCTCTGAGTCGACCTAGGTTAATCTTGTGCTACAGAATTAACGTAGTTAAATTGTTTTGGTGCGTGTCGACAACGTGATATCACCAACATGTCAAAAAGACAACGCGAAGACCACGAAAAATATTGTGACCATATTAGGAAGAAATTATTTAATTAAATTTTAGTCCTTATGTTTGAATTAGTTTTTTGTCAGTTACTTTGTATGCAATTATTAACAATGTAGGTCCTTGTTGTATGTTATATTGAAAATTTTCAACCGAAACAAGCTGTTGGATAATTTGTTGTTATAAAACTAGCCATTGGAAACTAGCCGTTATAAAACTAGCCGTTGGAAATGAAGCTATATAAATGTCTAATGTTTGATCATTTTCACATGTTCTCACTCAATTTACACAATATATCTCTCTCATTTCAAACACTTCAGATACCATATAATGGATCCAAACGTCGATTTAGATGAAGTTTTAGATCAAAAGATAAACGAGGAATTGGAAGAAAACACCGATGAAGACCTCATTAGGTTGATACTTCAGAGCCAACAACAACTACATGGCAACACCGTCGGGCGTATGCAAAGAAAAGTGGTACATTGAAATCGTGAAGAAGGTCATGATCGATTGTTCAATGACTACTTCTCAGTAAATCCTGTGTACACAGAGAATTAGTTCCGAAGAAGATTTTGCATGCGAAGGCATGTGTTTTTTCGTATTGTAGATGGGCTCAGCAATCATGATGAGTACTTTCAAGCGAGGTTCGATGCACTGGGTTGAAGAGGATAATCTCCATTACAAAAGTGAACAGCTGCACTTCGTATTTTGGCTTATGGCTCACCTGCTGACAGCATGGACGAATATGTTCGAATTGGTGAAACAACTGCGGTGGAATGCTTGGAGCGATTTGTTTCAGGCATCTGCACCATATTTGGGAATGAGTACTTAAGAAGACCAAATAACGAAGAAACCGAATGACTACAACAAGTGGGAGCAGCACGCGGATTTCCAGGTATGTTAGGTTCTATTGATTGTATGCATTGGGAATGGAAAAATTGTCTTGTTGCATGGAAAGGTCAATTTTGTCGAGGTGATCATCGCAACCCAGCAATCATTCTTGAAGTTGTTGCATCACAAGACTTGTGGATTTGACATGCATTTTTTGGCACCGCGGGTTCAAATAATGACATTACTGTGTTAAATGGATCTAATGTGTTTGATGAAGTTTTGTCGGCACGTGCTCCCACAGTGCAATACACAGTAAATAGAACCCAATATAATATGAGATACTATTTAGCCGATGGTATTTATCCAGACTATGCTACATTTGTGAAGACCATCTCAATGCCACAAGGAGAAAAACGAAAATTATTTGCTCAACAACAATAATCGGCAAGAGAAAAAGATGTAGAACGGGCGTTCGGAGTGCTCCAATCTCGATTCGCAATTATACGTGGTCCGTCACGTTTTTGGGATATTGCCAAAATGAAGAATATCATCTATGCATGAATCATATTGCATAACATGATTGTCGAGGACGAACATGACACATATCAAAGTAATATTGATTACGATAATGTAGGTAACAACACGTCAACATTCAAAGTATCTTTAGGTGCTCACCCAAGTATCAGATCATACCTTCAAAGGAGAGCAGAAGTTCACGACAAACAAAAACATCGACAACTCCAAGCAGATTTAGTTGAGCATATTTGGGAATGTTTCGGAAACGAAAATAACAATAACTAAATTTATGTAATTTTTTTTTCGAGGTCTAGGTTTTTTATTTATTTCGATGTTATTGTGTTTAATTATTTATTATTATGTAAAATTTAGTTTTATATTGTTACGTATTTCGTTTTAGTTATTTTAATTTATATTTATGAAAATTGAAAAATGTTAAGTTTTATTAAAAAAATATAAACATGTGGAATTTTTTTAGTTTCTTGTGGTTTCTTGCATTAGAGCAAAATATTGGATGAGTTTCTTAGGAGTGACATGACATTATGGAAACCACAAAAAGTATTACGGGACCACAAAAAGGTGCTTAAGAAACCTAATTGAGTTTCTTGCATTGGAGATGCTCTAAGAATAGGAGTATTTTTTAAAGTATTATTTTTATTTTATTTCTCACGTATTTCTCTCAAATCTAATAACACTACATTTAATATTATTTCAACTTTATTTTTTCTCTCTAGTTATTTCTCTTCTATTTTTATTTTTTATTTTTTTTCCTCATAATCAAACATAACATTAAGGAAGAATCCACCCAGTGACCGATCTAGGACCTTGGATTAGTGGGAACAATTAAGAATAATAGATTTAAATATATAAAATTAAAATGTATAAAATATAAAAATATAAAAATATAAAAGTAGTATGTTCAAATATATAAAATTAAGAGGGACAAATCACTATAGTATACATCCATCTGAATCCACCAAAAATATAGTGGCCAAGGAAAGGAAAAGACTCTGTTCAACAATGGAAGGAAAGCTAAACACATTCATTCCAAATGTTGTGAGGATCATATTACAATATATAAATGAGAAACAAAAATATTGGAGGAGGAGATCACAGTTCATTTGGATAGGAGAAATTGAACAGGGCTACTGCTATTATGAAAACATGATACTCTCTCTACTTTTAACACTCAATTGCATATTTTTCTCATTAATGATTTGATAGTTAGAGAGGGAAAAAGAGGGGAAAATCTTGTTTGTAATGTATACAAGTTGATCATTTCACATTCTTAAATTGGATTCTTATGAAGGTGTCCTAAAAAAGACACGAAATTTATATTAATTTTACTAATGTTCTAAATGGTATACTATAAATCTTGTCACTTCTTACACATGTTCAGCAACAAACATCGCCTTCCAGAAGTCCTATCAGAACCAACCTAATGCCACACACATCAATGACAATAATCATCGTATTTAATATAGAGAGCAAGAAAACCCCCCCTCAAACCTTTACAATTCATGACCAAAACTCACTTCTCTATGATAGCAACCCAATCGCAATATTAAACCTGACTGAGCCCAATTTCACAAGAAAAACTGGTTGGGCTTGTTAAGTATTTCCATCTTGAACCCACACGAATTGCTTTCAACTTTTCGGGGAATAACGTGGATTTTGGTTTGTTAAGTAGTAGCTTTTCAGTGGGTAAATTAGGGTTAAATTAATGGGCTCTAATGCTATAAAACCAAATATAAAGGTGCAGAAAATAATAATAATAATAATAATAAAGAAAGTTAAGAAATAATAATTCTTGAGCTTTAATTATTTGGTTTACTATGTGTTTGATTGTAACGTGTTGCATGTGCTACTTATTCATTTTCACTCATAATTTTATTCCACGGTGAGTAATGGTTCTTGTTTGTACCATAAAATGTGAATTTAATCATTTGTTGATCATTTTTGGCTATTAATGCGCAAACGGCCATTTAGGAACTCTTCCATGTTTATCCAAACATACTCTAATACTTTCATGCTAATTTGAAATGGAAAAAATTGAAAATTAATCTTGTAATTGGCTAATAAAATAGATTATTTTAGCCATGATAGCTTATTACTAGGCTTTGTTAGGTATCAGGGGTATTTTATTTTTTTAATTACCATTTGAGGGTAGTTTTCAAATTAATTATTAAAAAGGGATAAATCGTAACATCTATTATGACTTTTCCGTCATAATTTTATTTTTTAAAATTTTTTAATTTGAAGTCGTAAAATTTTTTACGACTTAAGTGTAATTTTTTTTGTAATTAAAATGTAAAATTATTTCCACAAGAGTCGTTTACGACTTCAAAATCTTAAATATATTTACTAACTTGGAAGTCGTAAATATTTCAACTTTTTTTTTATAATTTTTATTGTTATTTTATTTTTAATATTTGTTTACTGTTGGAAGTCGTAAACTTATTTATGACTTCCACAGTTTTCCTTTTTTTTAGATTAATTTTTCTTTTATTCTTAAGTTTTTTTTTTTATTTTTTTACATTAATTTAATTAAATAATTTTTAAAAATTTAAGAATTAAATAGATCAATTTTATTTTTAATTATATTAATTTATTAAATAGATTAATTTAATTTTAAAATTTTAAAAAGCTTAAGAATTAAAAACAAAAATAAAAACAAAACTTAATATAATTAATAATATTTAAAAGAATTAAGTTTTGTTTTTAATCGTCATTTTTGAAAATTAAAAAAAAAATTAATTAAATTAATTCTTAAATTTTTGAAAATTATTTAATTAAATTAATATAAAAAACAATAAAAAACTTAAAAATAAAAGATAACTTAATAAAAAAAAGAAGGAAAGCGGTGGAAGTCGTAAAAAATAAAAAAACAGTAGAAATAAAAAAACAAAACAAAACTTGAGAAGTCGTAAATTTATTCACGATTTTGAAGTTGTAAATATATTTTCGACTCCTGTGAAAATAATTTTACGTTTTAAATTAAAAAAAATTATACTAAAATCGTAAAAAATTTTGCGATTTCAAATTAAAAAATTAAAAAAAAATAAAATAAAATTCTGACTTAGAAATCGTAACAGATATTAAGACTTACCCCTTTTTAGTAATTAATTTAAAAACTACCCGAACGGTAATAAAATACCCCTTATGCTTAATTAACAAAGCCCTTATTACTCCACTTTTAATTTAGGATACCCAAGCCGTGACGTTTGACAATTCTAAAGCTTTTGTAATTTTACAAATTATTTGTTAAAGAAAATTGAAAACTGGCTTATTTTAATAAATAACAAGAACTACTTTAACTCTGAAAATTTTTAGTCCTTTGTTTTTATCTTTTCCAAATTATTTGTGAAAAATATTTTTTTTGAAATTGATTTATTCTAATAAATAAAAAGGATTAAATTAACAATGTCAAATTTAATAAAATTTTGAAAATTAAGGTACCAGAACTGTAACGGTTTGGTAATCCAATTTTTTTCAAAAATCTTAAAGTACATTTTTCTAATTAAAACCAACCAACAAATAATCATTTTCTATAGATATACTCATACTACACCCGGCCCACAAATAACTATAAGATTACAATGTATTATGGATGCAGTGAGATTAACTCATGGATCGATCTAGTAATTATTTAAAATCTTTCCTACATATATAGCTGATTACAATTTTTTTTAATCAACTTAAGTACATTTTTTTTTAACCAGAGATATAGTAATTACTTTTGTTTTTTTTGGGGGGGGGGGGATCGCACAACTCATTCTTACAATCATGTTTTTTCCTTTTTGGTCTGGTTACATTTATTTATGCTAAATAAGTTATAACACAATACATAACAAAAAGAAGTTAATTTGGTGGGTCCAAAGCCCTAAAGTCCTAAACCCATTCCTCGGCAGGTGAGAATACCCTATTATTAAAGGTTACCAACCCACGATGGCGCAACCAACTAACCAAGGATATGTGGGACAATGCAACCAAAGAGAATGGCAGATACTTTATAACTGAATTCAGTAACAAACTTTACTAAGAATCAGAGAAACTCATAGGACATAAACAGAGATTAAGAAAAGGGTCAAATTGAATTCCACCAAATGTAACATTAACATTAATCAACCAACACATTTTGCCGCAAATGTTGTACAATGAAAATGAAGTTGATCCATGAGCAATGTCAAAAACTTTCAAGCCAAGTTTCATCATTAATGCCCACTTCTATACATGTTCACTTACAAGCTATCTAGAAGACCATCAATTTTATAATTTTTCAGTTTGTTGGAGAAATAAAAATTATCAGTTAGCGTGAGCACCACTTGAAACCTCAATAGGTTATACATCTGGCATGAATTGGCAACTTGCTGATTAATCAATGTGTTTTTTTTTATATTCCATTCAAACATAATGTGTGTTTTTTTTATGTCATTCAAACATATATGGTGTGTCAAATGTCAATAGTAGAATGCAAGATCATGTTTTAAAAAAATGCTTTGATACGATGAGTAATGTACGTTATGCCAAATTGGTTGGTCCAATTGATGCTTTATATCCACAGTTGTGTTGTTTTTTGGTGATAAATTTGATAACAATGGGGTACAGCTTCCTCATCTCGTGACTCTGGAGCTTATTATTGATTATTGAAGTGAATAATTTGATAGAGTACGCCAAAAGGTTATAATGGAAGCTTTCATTTTAAAATAAAACTTATAAACTGTGTATAGAGTAGAGCAAGTTGACTCTTACACTTCACTCCAAAGAAACTACTAATTCATTTTATTATTATTATTATTATTATTATTATTATTATTATTATTATTATTATTATTTAAGCCATAGATTCACTGGCATCCAATCCAAGTCTATCTCCAACCTTTTTGGGCTCTTCATGCATAAATATATTTGTTTTCATTTACTTTAAAATTTGTGCCTAACTATCTAAAGTATTTGTCATTTAATAGCTTTCTTAGATAGTAGGCATAATATGCATGTCTTTTTGACTTTTCTCCCATGTGAGTAAAAAGTTCGAAGGCAAAAAAACAAAGAGGACTAGACCTAACATTGCATCCGAGGGTGACAAACAAAGTGAAAATCATAAAATTCTGATAATCAAGCTCAACTGCAAAATTTTATTTTACTTTTTTTTTTTCTTTTTTGATTGATATACTGCATGTGTGAATGAGAATTCAGGAAAAAAAATTCTTATCAATTAGTACTTTATGAAACTAGCTAACAATTATTCAATAATTACAGTTTTTAGTCTAATTCAAATTATATAACAGAAATTAATCATCAATAAAATTATATAAATACTTCATAATGATATCATGATAATAAAAAAGAATAATTACAGTTTTTAATATTTTTAAAATGTTACATAAATAACATTATTATTGTTATAAAATAGTTTTTATTTCTTTAATTAATACTCCAGTCCCACTTGTCATTTTCTCCTGACTAAAAAGATGACAATGGAAAAAGGGAGAGTGAGAAGCACTAACAAAAAAGCAGGCCATGCAGGTCCACCGATGCTGTTGGAAGCTAAAGAAGACGTTGAAATATGGATACGGTTACCCAAAACCGTACAAAGTGTTATTTCGATATGAACTCGGAAAGTTCAATATTAAGAATCAAAGAATCTGTGAAAAGGGTGCAAAGTTATTTCAGAAATTACAAGGAAGCTTCTGAATTATGTGCTGGGGCTTGAAGATTGAGAATAAGATAAATCCAAAAACATAATTGTGATGAATGCACAATATCATCCACCATGAATTAATGTGTGAGAGATGATTGGTTAGCCTGCTTTTTCAATGTCTGATTGATGGCCTCAGTTCACGTGTATGTACTCTATTGGCTTTACTTGTTGGTGTTTAGTATTGCCTTCTGCATTAGATATGGCAAAAGTCACTCAAGTGCTCTACTATGGCATAAAATAAACCTCATTTCTTACCTACTATTTTTTTTTAATCTCTGTGAAACGTAAGTTAGATAGTGTATTTATCATTGATTTAAATTAATCTACACTAACGAGGTAGATTTATTTCAGTTAATTGAGTAGGATATTTAAATTATTTTAAGGAATAATTTATTTAAATTTATTTATTAAAATAAACGTTTATTTTAAATAAATTTATTCTAAATCTCTAATATTTGTCTTTAATTTTTATAAATAAATAAAAATTAATCTAACCTTAATTTGTTATAATTATGATCAGCTCGGGTAATAGAGTACCTCATTTTGTTTTTGGGGTGTTTTTTCTTAGACTTTAGGATGAAATTCTTTTTCTTATTTTAGAGTAAGCTACACATGCTTCCTCTCATATATAAAACTTGAAATTTTCTAGGAAAACATACAAGTAAGTTTGGGTATTAGAACTTAGTTTTAGAAAAAAAAAATTTAAATTTTAAGATGGCGAAAAATAGACAAAAACAATTTATAATTATTGATTTTAAATATTTTCATATTTATAAAGATGAAAAATATATTTTAATCTTTTTTAATCAAAATTATAAATGTCCATGACTTATTATTTTTAAATGTTTAGACAACATTTAGATGATTTATCAAATTTTAAAACAAAAGAAGAAAAATATGTGAAATTTTCTTAAATATAATAAAAGACATGTGTAGATTTTTTTAAAGAAGAGACATATGTAACTTCTTTAACATCTAAGGGAGACATGCCTTTATCTATTCCTAGACTAGGTCTCCTCAATTATTTAAAAAACACACACTGTTATTCTCTTATACATCACATTAATTTCCTTTAGTTATTTGAAAGCATATATCGATATTTCCTTAATTATTTGAAAAATATTAAATCAAATTTTCGTGAAGAGAGGTTCGTGTAAATATTAAAAAAATATTGGAAAAATTTAAGTAATTTTACAAAATCTGAAATTTGTATAATATAATCTATTTTAAATAAGTAAACACAAGTCAATTCCGAAACCACTAGTAATCATTTCTGCGTACGTCCTTTATACAATTTAACGTAGAAACGTGGATGAAAGATACAACTCAAAACACGCATTATAACTTATAAAACGTTGGTTTCTCACGTTTGCAGAATTCTAGTTGCATCCCAATTAATTCACGTTGGCGGTGGCATTGGCATATGTGGGGCTAAGAAAAGCTTAGTTTTCCCATAATGATGGTTTGTGAGTGTAATTAATGGCTACATTATGTCTATAGTTTAGCTATAATTAACAAAAAATTGGTGATTTTTTCCTTTTGAAAGTGAGTTAATATCTGATAAGCGGGGACCTTGACATAGTGATTCCTAAAATAATAAATACAGTCACGATTCGCAGGACAATGACAAGGAGATGTCTCTTTCACCTTTCCTCTAAAACAGCTCAACGGTCAATGTGAGAAAACTATCCTAGTTGATATTTGTTCTCATTGGGTTTATATATCTTAATTTCAAATATATATATATATATATATATATATATATATATAGTGTGTGTGGATTTGTTATTGTAATCCTACTTATTTTTTTCAGAACAAACATGTTAGTAAGTTATACTTTTCGATTAGTAAGTCGGTTTGGGCCAATTTATCTGATTTTGATATTATTGATCGGTTTTTGTTATTTTTTTTTATTACTTATTACAAATAAGTAAACACACTTCAATTCCGAAACAAACTAATAATTATTTGTGTCTTGTATATAATTTAACGTAGAAACGTGGATGAAAGTTACAATACAACTCCAAACTAAAAAACGTTACAGTTTATATATTTTTTTAATTTTAAATTATTTGAAATTATAATTTATGAAAACACTTTTAAAAAAATTGAATATACAATAGTAAATTTCACAAAGATATTATTTTGGATCACCATGACATGACATTGACATTAATGTGAAATATTAATTAATTTTGCTAATAAATATTTTCTGTTGAAAATTTGCCTAATTACCTTAAGTTAAATCTTATCTTTCAATTAGATTTTTTTTAATTCACAAAACTCAAATTCAAGATCTCACTTAAGCTATGTAAAAATAAATATCATAAGAAAGAGAGTTAAATTATGATTTAAAAAAATTCACAAACCTTTTTGGAAAAAAATAAAACTTTAAGAAAGAAAATAAGGTCATCACAAATAGACCAAGTCAGAAAATACTTTATGAGATTTTGAAATTTTTTTTAGAAATATAATCAAATTTAAATTCTTAATCAGTTAAACAACTAAGAAATAAAGATAAGAGATTTTTATATTGGTTTGTCTCTATCATTGAGACTACCTCTAATTTTTTACAATCTATCAAGTTTTCACTAACTTTAGCAAAGTTACAAGTTTTGTTCAGTGTCACTTATAACTCTTACAAAAAATCTTATCCCCAAGCTTTTACAATCCAATTATTTTTCATTCTACCAAGCCTTTTCTGACTCTAAACAAATAAGTAGATTTGTTGATATTTGTTTGCATACAAACTAGTTTATTGTCTTATAGACGAGTTTACAAATTAAACACTAAGTTTTTTTCTCTCAGGATTAACATGGTGATTTAAGAGCTTTTCAACTTAAGAAATTACATAGTGAGTTTGAAGACGAAAGGGAATATGAAATTCAAATTGCGTCTTTATCATCGTTGTAGAACCACCGTCATTTTGAGACTAGTTCCACCAATTCTTCCTCTTATGCTTATGCTATTGAGGCAGTGCGGCCTTAGTAGCTTCCTCCTTCTTTTCTTTGATGGCCTTTAGAGTTTCCTTCTTCTCCCTCTTGAGTGTCTCCTCGCACATGACATCGGTATAGGTCCTAACCGATAAATCGGGGGTCTTCTTGCCAACGGAAAAGGGTCATGGCGCTCCAGGTAGATGATCTAGTTAAGGGAGTGATGGCGGTATGGCTCAACACAAAATGTTGAATATCACTTTAGGTCCTTTATGTTTTAGTATTTTTTTTATTTTTATCCATTAAGTTTTAAAAGTCTCATTTTTGTCCCTTAGGATTTTGAAAGTTTCATTTTGATCATTTCTTCCATTTTTCATTAATAATGTCAGTGTTTTGTTAACTTTTAAATTTTGAAATAACTATTTTAAAATAGTAACTCCTAAAAATTGTTCGTGTGTTTTTTAATAACAAACTACAAAATCGTTAAATGATATCATTTTGTAAAAATTGATGACAAAACGACATCATTTTTTGGGAACATATAGGTAAAATGTGCAAAAATTTTAACATATGATGGTAAAATGCGGAAAAAAAATTTAGGTGATAAAATTTGTAAAATAATGATAATTAGGTGACAAAAATATGCAATTAAGCCAATTTTTTTCATCAAGCTTTGATTATTATTACCAACATTATGTTGGTTCGAGTGAAACTTGAGTTATAATTTATTAAATAAGATATCAAGTTCAAATATCATGAACAGAAAAAAATTGAAAAAACATATATCATTGATTATGTTCAACAAAACTAGCTGAAAAGTTAGTTGAAACTGCAAAGCTAGCTATTAGCTTAAAGCTAAAAAGTCAACTTATCAAATTACAAGTGTATGGTAAAGTTAGTTGTTAAAATAGTTGAAAAATATAAAATGACAGAAAAATAATAAAATCACAGTTTTTTTTTTAAATGGAAGAAAATATAAAAAAAAATTAGAAGTTAACGTTTTAAAAAATGTTACTTCAAGTAGCATTTCAAAAAAATGTTAGAAACTACTAAAAAAGTTTATTTACCAAACAGTCAAACAAATTTTTCAGCTGATAAAAAAAGTTACAAACTAACTGAAATGTCTTGTCGAACTTAGTCATTGTTATAAGAGAAAAAAAAGTTATGAACTAATAATGTACAATGATTTTGTCATCCAATCATAAATCATTTATGGTAAGTTTTCATTTTAAAGACAAAATATTTTATTGATAACTTAGTTTAGCAGAGGTGGTGTCCAACAAGTCAAAAGATCATACATCTAATTGTTGGAATGAACAACATTATTTATCATAAGTTTGTTGATTTTTTAAATTATCTGAAAAATCATGCAAAAGCTATAATTAGATGATAATATAAAATTATTTTACACTATCAAAACATCAAAATTAAACTCGTCATTAAAGATAACCAACCAAATAACCAAAATTTTGACAAAGACTAATTATCAATAAAAGTTGATATATAATTCGCATGTAGAAAAAAAAAACGCTTTGATTCTTATTGATTGCTAAATATTATACTTTACTATTATTTCTTAACTTCACATGCAGTAGGAGTATTTGACAAATTTAGCAGAGAACGAATGTATGTTTCACATGCATTACATTATTGGTATGTCGTTCAAATCATTTTATTTAATTTTTTATCATTAAGTTGACTTGGTTCCTGACTGTTTATTTAACATGGTATTAACTTATTGTTTAATTGCCCAAGTAATTTGACATAAAAAAATTAAATATAAACGTTAATGGTCAATAATAAACTAAAAATAGTTGTAAGCGAATTAAAAAAGCAATATTTTTTTGCTTATTAATGATTGTATCCTGGCCTAAAAGAAATGTGTAATTAAATAACTGCTAACTTATCATGTATTGCTACACTAAACGACCACGTAAAAATAGTTGGATTTTAATTTCCTAAACTAGGAAAATATGTTAAATAATATAAAAGTGTACTTATTAATTGATTTTAAGTAAATTAAATTGGTGAATACTCTTTAGAGTAATAATGTAGTTTATAAAAAAGAACTCAGATTATGATTCTTATATCAGCGTCATCATTATAACTTTAGATTAAATAATTATATGTTAATTTTAATATTAAATAACTTTCACTATCCATGTATTACAAATTAACAACATTTTTACATATCATCACTAAATGGAAAAATTTAATGGTAAAAATGTATACAACTTAATTTAAGATGAAAATTTCTCCACATTAACACATGCTACAAGAGAAAGTCAAATGGAGTTTTATCTAAGATTATTGGTGAGACACAATCTGGTTTTGTTGGTAACAATCATCTTTTGGGTGAGATACTCATAGCAAATGAAGTTATTCATGATTTGAGAGCATCAGGGAAGACATGTCTTATTTTTAAAGTCGATTTGAAGAAAACGTATGATTTTGTCAAGTGGAATTTTTTATTACATGATGAATATGATGGGGTTTCCAATTAAGTGGATATCTTGGATTAAAAGGTGCCCAAAGATAGCCTATGCTTCAGCCTTAGTAAGTAGGAATCCTACATGTGAATTTGCATTGTAGAAGGATCTGACGGAAGGAAACTATGGCTCCTTTTTCTCTTTCTCTTGGTTGAAAAAAGGTTTGGGTGGGCTAATGAGGTAAGTGGTGTATAAGAATATCTTTTCTGGTGCTTCTATTAGCAGGGGAAATTTGCATATTCCAATTCTCCAATTTGTTGATGATACAAATTTCTTCTTCGATTGGAAGTCGGTGTATTTTGGCTTTGAAGAGTATGATTAGGATGTTTCATTTGGCTTTGGGTATAAATGTCAACTTCTACAAAAGCAAATTGGCAGGGTAGGGATGGAAAAAGAGCTTGTATTTTGCTAATTTAATTCATTGTATAGTGATGGATATTCCCTTCATCTATTTAGGTGTTCCTATTAAGACTAATCCTAATCATTCCCAAACTTGGCAACCAATAGTGAAGAAACTTTCAGCTTGGATAAAAGAAACTTATCTATAAGGGAGGATATGTCTCATTAATTCAATCATCAATGCTATTCCACTGTTTTTCTATCTTTTTACAAGAAACTGAAAATACTGAAAAAAGAATTTGTGAGTATACAAAGGAGGTTCTTGTGGGATACAAAACGGGAGGAATGAAAGATAGCATAGGTCAAGTGAGATAAACTTTGCCAGTCGAAAAAGTTTGAGAATTAAAGATTTGGTTATCTTCAACAAAACTTTGGTAGGAAAATGGAGGTGGGGACATTTGCTTGAACAACAAGAATTATGGGCAAAGGTGCTAAGATTGAAGTAAGGTAATGATGTTTTTGGGCAAGGGGAAGCGTGTTCTAGGAGGGTCCAAATGGTGGAGGGACGTAGGAGAAGTGACAAAGGTAGGAGGGGATTTAGACTGGTTTCAGGGAAGGGTGAAAAAATGATTAAGGAAAAGAGTGACACGATTTTTTGGAAATATATAACGTTATGCTTTTCGTAACCTTCTACAGGTGATTTGGTTACACTAAGAGAGACTAAATTTAATTTGAGCATCTATAATTAATTAATTAATCATGAGATGATGGTTTGTGATATTTGTATGTGTGTTTATGATTACATATGCGTAAAACCTTGTTTTGGGTGTGAATAGTGACTTTTAGAGTGTTTGGACCGAGATGAGGGGGCCTTGAGGGTTGAGGATCGAGTGGATGAGTTTAGGAAGTGCTGGGGTGTAAATAACAAGAAGATGGAAAGTCATAAACTCAACACAAATTGATTCAAAACTGAGCCAAGCACAAAAACACTCATTTCACTCTTTTTTTTCTCTCTAAGAAAAGCTTCCATTGGAGAGCTTGAGACTTTGATTCTCCTTGCTCAAGGGACCTTTTAGTTGTGCTTCCTTTGAGTTGTTGGCTAATTTCAGTGGTAAGAGACCCTTATCTTTCCCCTCCCATCTTCATTTTCATTTTTCCTCCATGAGCACTTTTGGAAGTTCATAAAAATATCCATTTTTAAGGTATTGATGTGTTTTATGTTGTTTTTTTAGGGTGTGGATGATGTAGAATGGTTGTGTGAGTAGAAAAAAGCTTTCATTTTGGACCCAAAGTCCCATTGTTTCCTTTCTTCATCTCAAAACAAGTTCATTAAGTTTGGATAGGTAAGGGAAGCTTAAACCATCTTTAATCTTATGTTTGTGGGTTTAATCATTGTTTTGCATTCATTAGAGGCATTCTAATTTGATATTTATGTTTGACCATGAAAGATTTGAGTAGGGGTTCCATTAGGATCCATTGAAGGAGGTTTTGACAACAAAAATGTGACCTTGCAGACTTGTCGTGCTTAAGTGCATCACTGGTGGCGTTTGAGCATGATAGAGTGGATGGTCACTGATGTGTGGTGCTTAAACACAGACTAGAACACGCTTAAGTGCAACTTGTTAGAGAACAAAAGATGTTACGCTTAAGCGTAGGTATATGTGATATTTCCCTTTGTGTTTCAATTGAATTTCAAATTAAAATGGTTCTTGTGTGTGTGAGTCTTAAATGCAATAAGTTGAATTGATTTATTGTTATTCTAATGTGTTACACATCCTTATGTTGAGGTTGGTGTTTGATTATGAGAAATTATGTTGTGAAAAGTCTCCTGATGTTTAATGAACCATGTGAGAGTTCATGCTTGTTGTCAAGGTAAGTCATTATTTCATATTCATCCATCTTCGATAAAACCACACTTCTTCCATAGAGTTAATCTGAGTCTTCACGAATGGTCAAAGGAGTGACTATTTTAAGGGAAGTACTTGGGTTAATCACTTAAAAGGTGAAATCTCCTTGGAGTAAAGTGTCAGCATGACATATCATCAAGGTTATCGAATTCGTGAAAGTCTACGTAGACTTATGGGAGCTCCATAGACTCGATTCGTGGACTCGACTTGTAGACTTGTAAGAGTCTAGTTCATATAAAATAATAGCAAAATTTGATAAATAACATACCAATTAAACATTCCAATAACATAATAAAGCAATATAGCAAACCATAATACTAAAATAACCAAGTCTAGTAATGCATCACTACTAGATAATAACTTACGGAGGTAATAAATGTGGTAAAACATTCCAATTGAGTGTTTGATGTTGTTAGAGGTGAGAGTTCTTCGATTCAGGAACATCACATCAAATGAAGGTATGATAAACCCTAAACATACAAAAAATAACCCAAAATGACCTGCATTATGGTCTAATTTTTTTAAATTTCTGACTCGCTGACTCGATGGTAAACTCGAGAGTCTATCAAGTTTGCATATAGTTTATCCAAAATCTACTAAAAAGAGAGTTTACACACTAGTAAACTCATATAGGGTAACTAGACTCGTAAACTCGTAAGACTTAGCAAGTTAACTTGAAAGTTTGATAACCATGCATATCATGATACTTCTTGGACATGTGCATTCACAATTATGACTTGAGAATGTTGTGTTACTTGATGAGTTGTATAAGTGTATTGATATTGGAAATGAGAATGATTTCTATATCTCTTTTGAATTAAAATTATGTTATTTCCTCTATATGACATTTCTTTTTAAAATGAGTTTACCCCTACGTATTTTGTTGAATTGTGATGATTGTGTTATTTGACAGGGAACAAATTATGATGTAGCTTTTAAGGAGCATGTCACTCATGATTGATGTGGACTTGGTGGTGAACTTAGGGATGAGATATGTCCCTTAGTCATTTATTTATGTTTTGTCTTAGTAGGGGACCAACTTAGAGTATTATGGATCTATATTGTATTTATTCCCTTAATGAGATCTTTGGGATTTGTTGTGGATATTTCCTTTTGATGTTTTGATGTTGTAGTGTTTTAGGGCACAAGTAACTTATGTTTTGTGGTTTGATGACTTTTATTTGTGATGGTTATATGATATGCTTAGGTTCTTGAAAAATTAATATGTATTTTCATTAATTAAACTAATTCAAGAGCTTTTAAGAGAATTTAAAATGAATCTTTTCGCATTAAAATCTTAATGTCTCGTGTAATGACATTCGTGATTGTTACAAAAGATAGTTGGGTGGGGGAGGAAGCTCTATGTTACAAGTTCGAGAGGATCTTTCAAAATTCTACACAATAAGATTTGTTGGTGAAAAAGATGGATTCACATGATGACGACATTTGGTTGTGGTGTTTTCATTGGAGGAGAGCCTGGTTCACTTGGGAGGAAGGTTTATTTAGAAAATTCTTAACTTTAGTTGATTCATGTTGTCTAAAAAGGGGAGAGATAGACACAAGTGGGGGAGGGGGGAGGAAAGACAATGTTTACTCTATGAAATCTATTTACTATTTCTTGCATATAGGAGATCAACTTTTTGTTGACTCAGGTTTCTTTAGCTTCTTGTGAAAATTTTTGGCACCATTCAAGGTGTTGGTTTTAGCGTGGAGTGATTTTGGATAATCTTCCAACAATGTTAGAATTGAGGAAACAAGGTGTAATGTTAGAGGATGAGATTGAAAAAAATATGCAGAGTAAAATGTGAAAAAATTGGAAACTTGAGTGGTAAAATTTATGAAAATATAACTTGAGTGATAAAATTTACAAAATAATAAAATTAGGTAATAAAATATGCAATTAAGTCATATTTAAAATATAAAGACTTTTCTCCTAAGTGAGTATGTTTTGTACCAATACATACTTTTATTCCCTTGCATATCCATCAAAATCCTAATAGATGTCACCACCTTTTTGGTTGTGCTCTATTGTGGTAGTAACAATTCATTAAAAGAACCACCAAATCTAAATATGGACCAATTTTTTGTTGAATCACCAAAAATAACTACTAATTTAATTTGCATTTTGATAATATATGATATGACATGAATTTAGATTTTAATCTATTAGTGTTGTCAAAGTAAGATTTTAAAATATCATTTTTATAGAAAAGAGCTTATATTATATCATTTATTAAAAGTGAAACAATACAATTTAGAATGTAATCATAAATTTGCGAATTAGCATAAATTTAAACTATTAAACATCCATAATAATGTCATTACACTAACTTGAGTATTGAAATTTCAATTAGAGTAAATTGGATTAACACCATTTGAGGTTTCATCATTTTTTTCGATACCCTTCCTTTTTCTACTCATATTTCTTATATTATTCAAAAAAACATTATATTAACACCTTTATACATTATATTAACCATTTAATTATTTGAGAATATGACATCATGCATCCTATAAGAAAATTAGATGTTGCAAATGTTATAAAAACATTAGAATTTTGTCAAATCTCAAGAAATTACATGAAATATGAGTGCAATTTATTCTTTCAATTACTCACACATAGGGGTGGAAATATGTCATACAGTCTGTCAAGAACCTATGACTTGACCTGGTTAAGGCCTGGTTTGGCCTGACCTATTTATTAAAAAGGTTGAATTTGAATTTTTTAAAAAGCCTTTTTAATTAAAAAGGTCAGGTTGTAGGCTTTAAAAAAGTCCACTAAGCTTGAATAATGGGTCTGTCTAAATAAATACATTATCTATTATGCGTCCGTGAACCTCTATGTGATTTGTGAGTTTACATTTTTTATCATTATTTTTTCTTTCTATTTTAAAAAATTGATCAGCCATGTATCTAGAAAAATTGAAGCAAAAGAAAAATGAAAAAAATCGAGACACAACCATTACAACTTTACGAGTCTCCATTTCATTTGCATTGTATAATCCATTTGCATTGTATCATAAAAAGCAAGACAAACCATTACGAGACAACCCTTTTTTCTTTATTTGATTTATGTTCAGTGAATAAAAACAAGGCACAACCTATTTGAATTGAATCAAATGTTATTTTTGTATTTGCTTTTCTTTTCTTATAGTTTTTTATTGTGATTAATTTATTTTCTTATGATAAATTAAATTAATTTCTTTTCTATTATCTTAATTGTTTTTGCATAATTTGAATTTATAATAAACTATACCAGAGACTTATGATTGTGTTTTGTCTATTATTATTTGAATTATAGGAGTATTGAGGAAAACTAACCTTGATGGCTTCCCAACTTGAGAGTGCTGAAACAACTCTTACTATTAATGTGTCTCTTAATGATACCACTCAACCCACACCAGAAGCTAATGGACATGACAAGGACAACTCCAAAGATAATGAAGAAGAAGAATGTGTCATCAAGAAGAAGAGAAGAAAAACTTCAGTTGTTTGGCATGACATTAACAAAGTTAAGAATTCTAAAGGTGAAACATGAAAATATAATGAACACTTATGCAAATAACCAAGAGGAGGAATGAATTGATTTTACCTCAGAGTTTTAAAATTTTCTTTCAAAAATTTCTAACAGCAGAAGACTTTCAAAAGGATCATTATCTTTCAAAACCAATTTAAAAATCAATTTACTTCACCAATCAAATCACTCTTGTGCTGTAACCAGATTTGTATAATGAACAAATTCTATACTTCAAGAATATATTGAAATACAAACAAAATCTTAAAACACACAAGATTTATACTGGTTCACCTCTCAACCCCAGAGGCTACATCCAATTTTCTTCTAACCAAATCTTGGTCAGAGTTCCACTATAACAAATATTTGTTCTTTACAAGCTTACAACTGATCTCTCTTACCCATCCTAGGTAAAATTCAAAATCTATACCCCTATACACTTTTCAAAAGACCAAGAACCAGAGATCCCCTCTCTGTTCTTCCCACTAGAAATCCTTTCTAATAAAAGCTTTAAATAATACAAATGTTATATGGAAAATACAACACAAAAACAAAAAAAAATATCAAACAAAAATATCAAGCTTAAAGTTCAAGAAGGATATCACCTTTTAATCCTCAGCTAATTCAATGATATAAATGATTCAAACAACCTGAGAATATATGCAATAGATGAACAATACTCCTTTCTTGAATCTTTCTTTGACACTAGCTTGAATAAATCATCAATTCTTGAGTATTATGACTAGAAACACATGTAACTCTCCATGATACACATGATATTTGATTTTCTCACTAAATTCAGACTTGAATACGCTTGAGAACTTTAGAAAGTGTTTGTCACAAGGTATGTACAAGTATCTCAGTTTTTCACTTAATTAATAACACAGACTAGGTTGTTCTATTTATAAAAAAACAGATATAACTAACTATAATAGATTATTTCGTCAATGTAATTGATTATTTTCACTATTGTAATCGATTATTTTAACAAGATAATCGGTTAAAGTGTTTATCATGAATCTGAAAATTTGTTGTAACACCCCGTAGGCCTCCGACGTGTTATCATTAATAATATCAGTTTAGCGTTTAAAACATAGTTTATAAAACTCAGCGGAAGCTCAGAATCGCTTTTCTTGATACATTATGTATGAAATAACACAAAATCACATAAAAGTTACACACAAAGCACATAAGGCATACCCCTGCTGATCCAGTTTCTCATAGCATAACC
>PYAF01002033.1:1889666-1904563 GCA_007407185.1 Glycine tomentella | reverse complement strand
ATTATTATTAAATTATAAATATCATCAATTTATCTTATAAATTTATTGACTACAAATTTGTCTTATAAATTTATAATTAGAAAATACTGAAAATATGTATGTAACTTTTTAATGAGTAAAAAACTATCTTATAAAATAATTTTACATTAACATTCAATTACAAATTACTATTATATTATATTATGTATGATCATTTTGATGACTTTTGTGGTGAATATCTTAAAAATCATAGTAATAATATCTGTTATAAAATGATTAATATTTAATTTTTTACACAAATTAAGAATAAAAAAATACTGTTAAAAATTTATTAAAATATCATTATTTTCCACGAATGCATTAATTGTAATTATTGAGTTCAAAATTATTGATGTAATTTATTTGTAACAAAGTTAGAATAGAAGATTTATTCTAAAGTTGGAGCATTGGCTATTTTGAAATTGAGGGAGTAAGAGTATGTTTGATTTTCGTTGGAGTATTAGTCATTTGCAAATGAATGTTAGTAGCAACAGAATTTTTGCATAAATATTCACATCCTTTTTTTTACATCCAATTTTCGTTGAAGCATTGGATTTTGTCTTAAAATTTGTACATAAAAAATTGGACGATAAATTAAATATAATTTTTTTGATAAAATTACTTTTATTTCAAACATAATCTTACAATTAATTCTCAAACATGTCTTAAATTTGATTCTTACAATCAGATTAAGTACATGTTTTAATGGACGTTGGTGTCGAATGGAATTTGCAAAAGATCTTTACTTTTTCCTTTTGCGTTCAATTTGCAGTAAATCTTTGATCTTAAATTTCATGCGCAACAAGTTGAACAACATAAAACCAAACATGCTCTAACCTGTCATTGTTTTTACAATTATTATTATTATTACTTTTGTCATCTTGAAAAAATAAATTATTACTTTGTCTGAATCGCGTTCGGTTAAACAATCAATAGAGGCCGCTATTCGCCCTGCTCAGTCACTCTCTTCACGTCTACGACTCACGCACCCACCACCGTATCTTCATTCATTTCACTTCCCCAAAACAATTATTAGTATTATTTAAAAAAAAAAAGAAAAAAAAATTCTCACTCTCTCTCTCTCTTTCTCTCTCTATCTATTCTCCGTTCTCTCTCTCTCTCTCCTTCCATGGTGGAACAGCACGGACGCAGAGTCGCCGGAAGAAGAGAGAAGAAGAAGATCGAAGCGCAGAGCCAACACGATCGAGAGAACTAGGGTTTGCGAATTGCAGACTTCGAAGAATAAGAAACAGAAAAATGCCGTTGTCGAAGTACCGCGTGCGGAACGAGTACAGCTTGGCGGATCCCGAGCTGTACCGCGCCGCCGACAAGGACGATCCCGAGGCGCTTCTCGAAGCCGTCGCCATGGCCGGCCTCGTCGGACTCCTGCGCCAGCTCGGCGACCTCGCCGAGTCAGTTTCTTCTTCTTCTTCTTCTCTCTATTTCGTTACTTCTGTGTCTCTATGTCTCTTTTGAATTTTTTGATTTCGTGATTCTGATTTTCGGTGGTTTCGTTTAGTTGAACAAGTTTCGAGTTTGAAAAAGGAAAACAAATGATAAAGGTAGTGGAATTTTTGAGGTTTGTGGTGGAGTGAGCTTAAATTGGAAAGATTGTGTGTGTTTTGGATTTAGTGAGCTCGCTGGATCGAGGAGGAATTGGAAGATAGTGTAGATGCTTAATTTGGTGGTTGTGTTGTAGTTAAGTTGTTATTAATTAATAATTAGTTAATTTCTAATTTTATGCTTTTGAGCTTTGTATGTTTAGAGCTTTTAAGGGGAAAAAATTAAAGGAAATTTGGCGGTTGCAGTGCGGTGACTGGTTTAAATTGTGGAATTGTGAAGGTATTGGGTGGACATGTAGGTTCTGCTTGTTGCTCTGATGAGTGATGGATGAGATTGACTTGGTTTGAATTTGGTTGACTTATTGTAGACTTCAAATCTTGGACTAATGAGGTTCCTGATTAACGATTTTGGCTACATGGTAGTTAATTTGAAGTGTAGTTATTTTGGCTTAGATGATATTTGGCTGTTGCAAAAGTATGTTTGTTATTTGATGTTAAGTGTTTGCTTATATTTTAAAATTGGATGGGGAGATAGTGCAATTTATTAGACTATCCTATAATTTAGTAGAGTTACAGAACATGGTTAATGTGATTTTTCCTTCAGTGAGTATTCAATTGTGTATTAAGGTTTAACTTTAGGATGTGCTACGGTATGACAAGAACCTTAGCTAACCCTTGGTGGTTTTTTAATTGTGTGAAATTGGTTCAAATAATTAGAGTTGTCATATTGACATTTTGTATCATGTAGTTAATTTTGATTTTTGAGGTTAGAAGTTCTATTTGGTTGAGTTCCAATTGTAATAGGATATCTGAGCTCTGAAGTTGTTTCTTGCCCTATTTAGCAAAGGCAATTTTTAACCCAGCATCACTCAGTTAGAGTTTTTACTGTCACTAGGTGCCATTAAGTTCTCTGTATTTAACTATTTCGTTTTGGTTAGGTTTGCTGCTGAGATCTTTCATGATTTACATGAAGAAGTAATGGCTACTGCTGCAAGAGGCCATGGCCTTATGGCTCGTGTTAAACAGCTTGAGGCTGAAGTTCCCTCCCTAGAGAAGGCTTTCTTTTCTCAAACTCATCATTCATCATTCTATACTAACGGAGGTTAGATTTCTCATTACAGAGTCCGATAACTTGTCATTGCCATTGTGATTTAAATACTGCAAATCTTGTTGAATGCTGGAATTTTGGTTTAGGTTCTAAAATTTTAGGTGTAATTGTCCCTTTGCTAATTTAAACATACTTGCATATTGCCTTGCAGGGATTGATTGGCATCCTAATCTACGGTCTCAACAAAATCTTGTGACTCATGGAGACTTACCTCGATTTATAATGGATTCATATGAAGAATGTCGTGGTCCTCCTAGACTGTTCCTGCTGGATAAGTATGAGCTGATTCATCAGAGATATGTTTAGAAAATTATTATTATGTTATGGATTTTTGAAATTTGTTCTTTTTGGCTTCTTTAAAGGTTTGATGTAGCTGGGGCTGGGGCATGTCTGAAGCGTTATACTGATCCGTCATTCTTTAAAATGGAATCAACTTCATCTGTAACTACTACAATAGAGGTTCAGAGAGAAAAGAGAATTCGTAAAGTAAAGGTACAAATTTCAATTCAGCACTACTTTTTCTTTTTTATACCAGGGTTGTGATACCCTGTAATTTCTATAGCAAAATATTCTATGCAATGGAAAATTGAATACTTATTTTTTCATTCGTTTCCAGCTGAAGAAAGGAGCACGGCTGAGGGATGGTGAAACCCCTAATGCTGTACCATCACATGCAAAGTAAGCTCCAATAATTTTATTGTGATGCATTAATTCATTCTTCTCATTATGATTTTTGATGATGATTGGTGGCTCAATTTAATTTCCATCATTGTAGATTACATCAGCTGCTTCTTGAGGAGCGTATTGAGAATGGTTATAGTAATCCTGCACGCCTAGTGAAGTTGAAGAAAAGACAATTGAATGGACCAGCAGTTGAAACAAGAGATGGAAAGAGTTACATGGAGAAATTTCTGGAAACTCTTTCACCTGATCATAAAATGGTTTGTGAAACTTCAATCTTTCCATTGCCTGTGAAACAGACATCGTATGATACTAGTGAGGCTGGGATTAAAATTCTTGAAATCAGCAGCATTAGTCCTATGAAAAAGTCATTGGGTAATAAAAACACCTATTCATCCCCTGACAAGAATGAATTAGAACTAAAACCATTTTCAGAAATGGATGGTGGGACAAATGAAGATCTTGTGAAGGTGAAAGAACAAATCTCAGATGGTGTGACAGACAATAAGTCTTCTAATCATCTTAAGTTGCCTGATGAAGCAGAATTGGCTATCAATGAACAAAAGAAAATAGAAGGCAGCTTAGATGGGTACCATTCTGATGATGTGACTAGTGAAGTTGACAATTACATGGATGCTTTAACTACAATGGAATCAGAACTGGAAACAGACAATGAGTATAAACCTAAGAATAGTTTCTTGAATATTCAAAAGGCAGCAAATACTAATGATAATGAAGAACATCGATTACAAGCTCGATTTTCAGATTCTCAATCATTTGGGGACTCCTCAATGTCTGATGACAGTAGTTCTTTTAATCAAGATAGAAACGAAGAACATATTAAAGTGGAAGCTCAGTCGTCAGATTCTCAATCAACTGGAACCTCATCTACATTAGATGATAATAGTTCATTCAGAAGAGATGAAAATGAGCAGCATAGAGAACCACAAGCTCACTTCTCAGATTCTCAATCTGTTGGTAGCTCCTCCACATCAGATGAAAATTTCAAGAAAGATAGATCCTATTTACCTCACTCTGATTCGTTAACCACCGCAGTTGAATATATACAATCAGAACCTATATTATTCACAAATGCCAAGTATTGTGAACCGAAGGTTGAAGATGCACCATCCAACCAGCTTCCCCAAAATGTTGAGTTTCAACACACAGATTGTGAGAGGTTTGTCATGCATGATGTTGCACCTGTTCATGAAGAGATTTCATCTGATTTGGGGCAAGCCTCTTCAGATCTGATGAATTCAGGGCAGGTGTTGTGTTCTGATCTTGGATCCACCTCACCAGTGATCCTGCCTGCTGCAACTCAATCTGATGAAACCCCATCTGACCCTGCTGAACTTAATTTAAGATTAGATGATGACGATGCAGACAGAACAGGTCTTGTTGAATCTATTACTTACAAACCTGTTTCTCTCCCCCTAACAGATGATGCTCACCTTGTGGGTTCTTCTGATAAAACATCATTAGACAACTTGGATGATGATGACCCATATATTCATTCTGATGATCTGTTACAAGTTCCTAATGATTTGGAATTAGCTCATGGAGATGAATGCAGTGATCATTCTGAAATCAAAATGTCCCAGGCAGAGCCTCCCAATGAAAATCCTTCGAAAATTTTGGTTAATAGAGATATTGGTTCACCAGTAGAGGATCCCGTTTCCCCATCCATGGAAGAATTAAACTTGAATTCAGGTGCTACACTGGCTCATGATTGTCAAGACTCAAAAGATGAAGATTGTACTGTAACTACCCAACTTAATTCGGAGACTCCTGTTTCTCCAGTGAGTTGCTTTACCGGGGGGCTATTATCTGATTCAACTAATAACAACACACAGGATGAACCGGGCTCAGCAGAAATTGAAGTCTCATCTTCTGATCTGCAATCAAAAGTTGGAGAGATACCAAAGATGGTGCATGATGATGAAATAAATGGATCCACCTGCTGTGTCCATCCAGTTGAAGATGATGGTCATTTTAAACGTACATCTCCTGATAATCATGTGATGGTAGATGATCTGGTCACTGAAAATGTTCAGTCAGAAGATCAAGCTGTGTATTCTGTTCCTTCTGTTGATAGTGCTGAAAATGATGTGGCTGCTGTTACTTGTCAAGCTTCAAGTCAGATTTGTTCTCCATCAAGGGGTCTTTCAGATTTGAAAGAGCCTCCGTTGAGTTCTCATTCTTATCCAATGGAAATAAAATCCAATGCAGTAGAATTGACCCAAATTGCCATGGACACAAATGCTCAGAAGAGTGAAAATCAATCAGCACCGTTGCTAGATGTAACATCATCTGATGTCGTAAATTCTTCATTGAGTAATATTACAAAGTTAGAAGAATCTCTTTCTACCTTTGCAGATTCACAGAAGAAAGAGATGGAAGTTGATGAGGCAGTTGCTAGAGATTCTTTAACAGAATTAGAGGAACAGAAGATAGTGGATCAACCGGAAATTGCTTCTGTGGATGTACAATTGAACCTGAACAAACTGGTTTCCTGTGATCTTCCAGATTCAGAAATATGTAATAATATTCAAAAGTCATCTCCAAGAGAGGAATTCCAACATGGTGCTTTTGTTGATGATGCAGAAATGGTGCCTGAATTTTTGGGGTTAGATGCCCAGCAGTCAGAATCATTATCTTATGGCCTGCATGATCCATTACAAAATGGCAGAGATGGTTTTTCATTACCTTCTGGTAACCAGTTGGAACCTGAAACCGATTTAGATCTGTTCTCAAAATCTCAAATTGGTGAACAGGATGCAGAATTCCCAGTCAGAGAGGAGAAAAACTTTGCCTCTGAAAATCTTCAATTTCAGCAGATGCAGATATATCAATTGGAGCAAGAAAGCACTCATGCTACTTCTGAATGTGTATCAGATATCCATGCAGATGAGCCATCATCGTTTTATTCCTTGCCACAGTCATCTAGCCAGGAGAATAATGCTGCAAAACATGTCATGGATCCATTGAAGCCTCTTCTTCCTAACCTCTTTCCCAAGGCAACTGAAAATAATCTTGATGAGATGCCACCTATGCCTCCTCTACCGCCTATGCAATGGAGAATGGCCAAGGTTCAACATGCTTCCCTAGCTTCACAAAGAGAAGAGTTAGAAGTAAGTCAGGCCTCAGTCCAGCCAATGCAGCCAAATAGACCTGATAAAACATCTCTATTTGGTTTTCCAACTTCTGAGAGAGAGACCTTGTATCAGAATCCATCTTTGCCTGTCATGGCTTTGGAAAGTGATAAGCTCCAACATTCTTCTGGGTTTCCTGTTGGTGTTTCAGGGCATCCTGCTGCTATACCTTTTCAATTTCCTATCATGGTTAATGAATCAAAAGGTCAATATAATTACCTATTGCTGGACAGAAACCAAATTCAGAACCCTTTCTTAACATTACCCGTGGCATCTATGGGAATGCCTCCTCAAGGTTTCATTGTTGCTCCTGAGGGAGAAGTGATACAGAATTCAAACCCATGCGCACCAATACCATCTGCTGCGTATGCTGTTTTAGGACACAATTCCATCCCTCCACAAGAAAAATCAACTCAACCTTCACATCAGTTAATGATGGAGACTAGTCCAGACGATAAATCACTTCAACAGAGTATGAGTAATATGGTATCTATGGACAAGCCTCCACATGGTCATGCAGTTGCTTCTGAGGGAGAAATGGTACTGAACTCAAATCCAGGTCCTACAATTCCACCGGCTGAATGTGCTGTTTCTGGACATGATTCTGTCTCACCTCAAGAAAAACTGACTCAACCTCCAAGTCAATTACAGATGGAGCAAAGTTCAGATGATAAAACAGTTCTGCAGTTTGTAACTAATGTGGTGTCTATGGATAGTTCTAACAGTCACATTGTTTCTTCTGAGGGAGAAATGGAACAAAGTTCTAACCCAGACCCTCCAACTCCACCTGTTGAATGTGCTGTTCCTGGACCTGGACATGATTCTATGTCTTATCATGAAAACCCAACTAAACCTCCAAGTCAATTGATGTTAGAGACTAGTTCTGAATTTAAAACACTTCAGCAGTCTATAAGTAATGTGGAAGGGGAACAAGGACGTCTGCCTATCTCATTCATGTCTCCACCAAACATGGAAAGTATGGAGCCTAATCAGAGTTTCCTGCCCTTTGAGGGGGGAATGGAGATGTCCTTGAATACATCTGATCATACATCAGATGTTGAGAGTGAAAGGACAAATGTGAAACCAAAGAATAAACTTCCTCGTCCTCGTAATCCTCTAATTGATGCTGTTGCTGCTCATGACAAAAGCAAGGTGAGGCAGTTTCTAGTTCTTATATGACTTTGAATACCCTTTTAAGGTCAAAATTCTTGCATAACACTTTGCCTTTTAACCACTGCAGCTTAGGAAGGTTACTGAACGGGTTATGCCTCAAATTTCACCAAAGGTAGATGAAAGAGATTCTTTACTAGAACAGATAAGAACAAAGGTTAGTGCTTGCAACTCTTGTTTCTTTATGCTGATCGTACCCTTTTGTATTCAAAACATTATTTTATTTAAAAATGCTTTCCGGTTCTCTCAGTCCTTCAACTTGAAGCCTGCTGTAACCACACGACCTAGTATTCAAGGTCCAAAAACGAATTTGAAGCTTGCTGCCATCTTGGAGAAAGCAAATGCAATTCGCCAGGTCTGTCTCACTCTATTTGTTTAATTTACTGTAATAGGCGTGTGTTCCTCTTTCTCTTGATACTCCCTTTCTTTGGGGTCCACTAATATGTTAATTATTTAAATAGGCTTTGGCTGGAAGTGATGAAGATGATGATGCAGATTGGAGCGATTCTTGAATTTACTGAGAGGTGTTCTCGGCTGGTCGATGATTTGATACCATGGTTCTGTCTTGAGCCAGGTTTATCTAGTCGTGCTCCCCTGTAATGAATACGAAATCTCTCTGAAATGCAAAATTCTTTAGCCTACTGTGTTCATATGTGATACTGTGAACTCCATATAGGATATAGCTCCTGCTCTTAGTATTCTTTGTTCACATATATATGCATGAACATTTATACTAGCATGCAGATTAGCATCGATGCAGATCCATTTTTGGAGGCGAAACTCACTTCAAGACAACTCAGGTTCAGCGTGCAAGCGCTGTACAGGTCCAGATCCAAGCTATCAACGAATTTTCCCATGCCTCCCGTTCATATAAGCACATGTATATTTGTGTTGTGTCAAAATCTTTTTTTATATATAATGATTATCCAATTTTGTAATTCTGTGATGTAGTGTTTCGTGTTAGTTCCCCCATTTATAATGTAGTTCATCTGTGTCCATTATAGTAACATGTATACGTGAGTAAAATCATTTCAGTGTACAGTCTTCACCATTAACTTTGCCCATCGATTTACTCTTTCTTTATGATAATTGTTCTTTTTATAATGAGCAAGCAAATTGGAAACTTGGTGTCGTAATTAAAGTGATACAAAATATGTCAATAGACCTGCATCTTGCTTCTGGATTGTTGTACTTTGCATAGTTGATGAACGTAGCAGCTGTAAGTTGTATGCTCAGGCAACATGGCCTAGAGGATTCTTGAAGTGTTTTATTAGTATAAATACAAAATTTAGATTTTAGGTGCTTTTGGTACTATTTTTTATAAGGAAAATAGAGTTTCATATACATGATTATTTATATTTAATGTAAATTTTCATTTCGTGAATTATCGAGGTAAAATTTTAATTTAATTAGAAAAGAATACTAGAAACATTTAAGTAACTAGATTTAAATTTTATCATAATGTATTTTCCAAAAAGATATTTTGTGACGAGTTTGCTGTTTTGCATTTTTTATAAAGATGGTTGTTGATAAAGAAATTTTATTTAATTATGGCCATTTATAAAAAATATTGATTTTTAATAAAGTCATTAAAGTTGTACTGTTGAAGTGAATGTTTGGAAAGAGAACTATACAAGGGAGACAGTGAAAGCAATAAATTAAGTGCAGGTGCAGCACTGTTAGACAATTTTGATTTTTTTCAACTTCCAAGCACCCCATCATAAAGGCACGAACGGCATCTTCTTGTGAAGCACTGACTAATTATTTATATTTTATGGCAAGTCCTGAGGGGATGTATAAAGTATTGAATTAAGATTTAAAAAAATAATATTTCAGCATGTGAATTTTAATTTTTTTTTAGGAATGTAATAATTTTTAATATATTTTTAAAATAATTCTTATGATTAAATTTTGTGGTTTGAATTTAATTTGCAAGGGTATTATCGATTTACAAGATTTTAAAAAAAAATCATGAATTTTTATAAAACGTTCTTTTACCCACAGAAATCAAACGAACAATGAATATCCTTAATTTTGTTTTGATAATTTTTTTTTCAATATTCACTTTTGTAACCTTCTACAATGGAACAAGAGATAATTACTTGTCATCAAAATGAATACGTAGAATTGGCTCACTTTTTTTTTAAAATGCAAATGAAAAATTATTATAATCAATCTTTAAGCACAAGGAGTGCACGAACTTAAAAACAACCGGATACAAATATTTGCGCAGCTTGTAAACAAAGCCAAGACCAAAACAGCATTAAACGTGAAAGCTTTTTACAGGAAACAAAATCACCCCGTAACAAACCCCTAAACATATAATCTAAACTGAGACCAACACTTTTGCAGCTTCAGCAAAAACTTTAACTTCCTCCTTTAAAGATCCAAGCAGAAATGATTTTAAAGGCAAAACCAAAGTATAGCATGAGAACATTTTGAGATATAATTGCCTGTTGTTTTGCTTACCGTTGTTGCAACGTACATATTTATATTTTTTATTAAAAAGTTTCATATAATTCATTGAAATCCATACTAAAAAATCTATTGAAATTTATATAGTTTTGAATATCTAGGACTTTTTATAAATTGTAAAAAAAATTAATTGAATATCTCAAGATTTTTTTTTATAAAAAAATATATTTTAAAATTATTCAAAATCCTAATCCAATACAGTTAAGAAAGTAAAAGTAAATTTTTTACTAGTAGTGTACATAATTTAGAAAGTCACATCTATTTTTTTTTATAAATTATGTTTTTAATCCTTTATCAATTATTCTGAATAAATGAGAATTGAATTAAAAAAAAACTAAAATGATTGTTCTGTTAGATTTTTTGATGATGTGAGATGTCAATATTATTGTTATGCAATCAATTAATATTATTATTTGAAAGTAGAAAATAAATCAATTTTTTTCCGGACTAAAATAAAAATATCTATATAGGATTAAAATAAAAAAATAGAGTATTTTATATGGACTAAATTTTTATTTAAGCAAAAATTATGTAATAAAATTCTACCTTTATGGAAAAAGAGTAAAATGAAAATTTAATATATATTTTATGGACATAAAGCGAATAAATTATAAAATTAGAAGTTAATATTTTTAAAAATGTTACTTGAAGTAATATATTAAAAACATACTGCAAGCTATTAAAAGTATACTTGTTTATCAAACATTATTAATAATGTAAAACAAATTTTTCATATAATAGAAAAATTAAAAGATAGTTGAAATGACACGCTAGTATTTGGCATGCTAATTTAGCTAGTTTTTAGTTTTTCTTTTTCTTTTTCAAAAGGTTAAAGAATTAAAAAAATGAATGAATTTTTTGGGTTTTCATTTTAAATGTAATGCATTGGGCCTGGGGTTTTCATTTTAATCTCTATAAAACCGAAAATAATAGTTGACATTCTCCATATTGATAAAATCCTAAATAATTAAATCTCCTAATTTTCATCTCGTTTTAAGAACATAAAAGCAATACACAAATCCTTTTACAATTCATTTCCAATAGCTTATTTAGCAATCTTAAACACCAAAAAAACTTTCATGATCAATTCAATAAATTTAATTCCTTGCATCGAACACACCACGACATATATTCCTTAAAAGAAAAAAATTCACACTAGTACTTTGAACATTTTCTAGTTTGATCGATCAACCAAATGCAAATCAATATTATATGTTCAACATTCTATCAAATAATTTATACTAGTTATATCAAGTCCGATCCAATGCATAACACTCTTAAAGTACATTCACTTTTTTTTTTTTTTTTTGGTATTGCACTTAAAATTTCACTTTATTACTGAAATATTTAATCAATATACCCAACTACCTCTAGTTATCTCTTCATATATAACATTAGAATTTCTTTCAATTCATTTAATATTAATAATCAAACCTATATACAGTCATGCCATACTAATTTGTTCGATATGCCAGTTCGGCCTGAAATGGTGTAGTAGTAATTGTGTGACGACTATTGTAGTAGTAGTGCGTATTACAGCTGGAGGCAGATATTTACGAGGGTAACTCTTTCTCTTCGATGTTTTATGATATTTGTTAAATACATAAATAGTTCTGCTTCGCACTATAAGGCCATTTCCACGTGCGCTAGGTCCAGCCAACGTTAATATAAGATACTGTGATGGAGGAAGAGAACGGAGAAAACTTTCCCAAATGCAACTAAAATTTGCCTTGTGATCAAGAATGGGTCCTACCTCGAGATTTTTTTTAACCCCTAATTGTCATAATCCATGTGTTTGTAATTTTTTTTTTCAACTATAGGTATTTTCTATAAAAACAATCCTGTTTAACTCACGACTACAAGAAAAAAAAAAAATTGCAATGGTTTCTCAATCGTTTTTTGAAGCTAGCATCGTCGAACGTCAATATTTTTTACGACAATTTTCAAATTGTCTTTGAAGAGTATAA
Organism: Glycine tomentella; assembly: GCA_007407185.1. Taxonomy (NCBI): domain Eukaryota; kingdom Viridiplantae; phylum Streptophyta; class Magnoliopsida; order Fabales; family Fabaceae; genus Glycine; species Glycine tomentella. The sequence goes on along the minus strand of PYAF01002033.1, from coordinate 1,892,427 downwards.
TTTCTAAGACGGTTTTTTCCTGAAACCGTATTAGAAATTGTTCATTTTTTTAAGAAAAAAAATTATACTTTTTAAAGACGATTCCTTGAAAAAATAGTCTTTGAATAATACAAATTTCTATGACAGTTTTGTTAGAAATTGTCCTTTTTTTATAAAAAAAAATATCTTTCAAAGATGGTTTTTACGAAAAATCGTCTTAAAATACTCAATTTTTTTTACAAAAAATCATATATATCTTCACCCACTAAAAGTTGAGTATTCTAAGGCGGTTTCCAAAAAATTGTCTTAGAAAGTAGATTTCTAAAACGGTTTTTCTAAGAATCGTCTTAGAATGTCTTTTTTTTTAAAAAAAAATGATTAATCGCCAACACGACAATTACATTATAAACGATTGAGTACACAACCCAAATTCTAGTAGTCTTATGTGAAAACATCACATGCAAATAAAATGACAGAAAGCTAAAAGGAATATCCTATCAAAATGCAAAGTGGCACCTTTCATTCAATAAGTGCTCTTGTTCCTTGTGATTCAATACCTCAAATTGTGGATCATTTCCCTATTTCTTTCGGAAAGTTTGATAATCAATATTGTAATTAATATCCTGAAAAAAAGGTAAATAGATTTTACAACGGAACAATAATAAGTATGAATGATCATCAAAATGGGGTGATATTAACATCTGAGGCTTCATCCAGTAACCGCATCAAAACAAGGATCTCCTAGCAGAATAACTTGGAATGGCCTGTAATAACACAAATTAAAATTAAAAAAAATATGGATGGCAACACAAACAAGACAAAACGCGAAAAGAAAAAACATTAAGATACAAGGAAATGCAATGTTGGGTGCAAGACATCTAAAAAGAATAGACAATTTTAAACCTAGGTGCATTGTCAAAAAAACAATTCCTAGCTTCTATGCATATTGATAAGATAAATTTCCCTGAAGAAACCATGGATAGAAAACCACAAGGAAGCTATAGAAGATAATCTTATTCCATAAATTTTACAAAAGGAAAAAAAAATCATTCAAGAATCCAATGAGGCACACTGGGCACATCAATTAATATTGGTAAATCTACCATTCTTTATATTTAAAAGGTTTATAGTAAACTCGCATACAAAAGCTGCATTACTTGAGTATGGATAAGGATTTGTAGCAGCATCCCAAAGAGACTCAGTTAGTGCACCAGTTTATGCCTGAAAAATGCCATACTCTTCATTATAGTGATTTCTCACTGATTAATAAAACAAATAAAAGCATGACTTTGAAATTGTACCATATAGAACAAATGTTGAAGCACCAAGACATGGAATTTGAACCCAAGCTTATGAAAAGTGTTCGTCAAGACAACAAATATCTCTTGCTCAATTGTCAAAAAGTATGTTCGATAAAACTGATTACAGAACTCTAATGCATATTTAATTTTACAAATAAACGTTTAATCAACAAGCTATTTTTGGCCAAGGGTTGGATCAAATACTAAAAGAGAATTATAAATGTAGAATTTTGAGTGCTAAAGCTCCATAAATTAATTAATAAAAACATTGTTCGAGTAATTAATAGAAGTAACATCGTTTCTCAGAAACATTATTTTTATACCTGGATGAAACAAAAATCAAACAAAACCTCAGCATCTGTGAGCTACTTTCTCATCATTCATGCAACTTTCATGTTATTCACATGGTTTGAAAGATAAGTAACTTACGATATATCATTAATATTTCCATTTAAACAGTGACGTATCCTTTGAAAATTAAAGAAATACTTGCTAATAAGTTTCAAGAATGGAAGGTAAGAAAACATTCAGATTTCAGACACAACCCACTGCACCACACTATTGAAATATATTCATAGCCAAGTTCATACCGATAGAGATATTCTTCACAAAATCCCAAGTTTGAGAAGTAACATGATTTTGTGGGTGTCTTGGAGAAAACATAATTAGTTCAGCATTTTCAATTATGTGAGACAAGGAGACGTGTGTTAAGTCACTAAAAAATCAACCAAGCTTTTAGAAGATATTTATGTGAAATTTACTACATTTTTATATATGATTGGTAATAGAAACTTCTCATTGGTGTGCTCTTAAAAAACTGAACATCGCCATTCACAGGCTCCTTAATACCGATCCAGACTTCTTAGAGGACATTAGTCAAACAGTTGACAAGTTCAAAACCCTATTCCACCAATGCCACAAAACCCATCCAAAAACAACATATCTGAACTCAATCCTACATTTAAACACATAAAAGGCACTAGATCTGGGGAAAAAAGAGACATTACCTTGGTCATCGTGTAAGAGTCATTGACATTAATAGCAGGGAAGAGAAGAGTCCCATTCACGTGCATATGATAGATCCTCTTAACTCTATTGGTGGTTTCCTCATAAACCCACCCCAACGAGACGCTCCTTCATCTTGCAATACTTGGTGGGATCGATCTTCAACCACTTATCAAAGGCTGCTACTATCTCCACTCATAAAAAAATTAACGAGAAATTAATAATCTGAAAAAAAATTAAAAATAAAAACACTCGAGGGGTGAGTCAGATTCTGGATCAAGCGATTTCATGTGGGGGAGGATGATCAAGGTCGAGATCGAAAATTCTAGAATCGTTCCCCTTAACCTCACCTTCATTATGGTTTAGATCGATAATAGATGAAGAGTCTGAGTCACTCATCGTCGCGTGGAACTCACTCGCTGCAACAGGATGATGATTATAGCCAAACGCAAAGCCACTGGACCAGCCATGTCGGC
>PYAF01002033.1:1862021-1889566 GCA_007407185.1 Glycine tomentella | reverse complement strand
GGGGGGGGGGGGGTTTCTTGGCCTTAGGGCCGTGAAACTCTCGTGTTGTGGCTTCGTAGGCACGTGCCACCTCCTCCGTCGTGTCGAAGGTTCCGAGCCAAATGCATCTCTTCTTGTCGGGATCTCTGATCTCTGCGACGTATCTCCTCCACGACTTCATTCTCACTCCACGAAAATGCACCTCCTTCCAGGTGAAGACGATGACACTATCGCGGGCAATAACAACGATGATGTGGTCCTGGGTGGAGAAGATGTTGGAAGAAATGCGATCAATGAGAGAGAAAGAGAAGGGGAAGTGAAACAATGAGATTTTCTTGAGAGGAGAAAATTTTGGGAATTTTTTTTCAAGTCTGGCTGGGAGACAGAGTGAGAGAAGAAGAATGACAGAAAGTGTGAGAGCAAGAGAATGAGAGAGTAGAAGTGAATAAGCGTAAATGGTTAGGAATTTCAAAGACGATTTTTCCAAAATAGACGTTGAACACTTGTTTTTATAGACGATTTTTCAAAACCGTCCTTGAATACTTGTCTTAAAGACAGTTTTTCTAAAATCGTCGTTGTTCATTTCCTTTTATTTATAAATTTGCCACTGCATTTTATTTTAAGATGGTTTCAAAGCATCCGTTGTTGATTTGACATTGTAAAATACTATTTTTCTAGTAGTCAAGATAAAGACTATTATATGAGTTGTAAATTTCTCCTTCTAAGTATTTAAATCCATCTGGATATGCATGACTACAAGTTGAGATCATTAGTTAAGGGAAATAATTTCAAGCCAATTGATCCATATGCTTAGTGGTCATGTGTTTGTAAGTTATAACTGTAACATTGTGTTGATGCTGCATATCAATGATCAACCATGTCCTCATCAACTTGATATTTGATAATCACCAAAATCGACATGCTTCCAGAGGGGCATTTGAGTGTGTTAAAAGACAAGACATGAATAGCCATGGACACAAGTACAAATCTACATGAATATCCTCCCTGAATGTGTAGAGTGCTGACAAATTCGTTCCCAAAAACGAAAAAAATGCGACAAATTCATTCATCCGTCAACTTTCGTCCATTATCATTAATTGAAAGATCCTATGTAGCACATTAAGGGACGAATTTGTCAGCGCTCTATCCAAAATGTAATTTAATCTTCATCTTCTCCCTTTTTTAATTATTACAAGCATAAAATTACAATAAATACTTAAAAAATTAGGAAAACAAGCATAAGTTATAACAAATATAATAATAAACATAATATTGATAATAAACATAATCTATATGTTGTTCTGAAATATCTATTGTAACAACATTATGTAGTGACAAAATCAAGTTGAGTCTCATTTTTTTTTTTGTAAAAATTAACTTAATGATTTGACATTTTTGTTTGAGTTTCATATTTTGGATAAAGTAATGTCACATTAGAAATTTCAAAGCAAAAATATAAGATAATACCTTACCAAAATATGAGATTCAAACAAATTAAAATGCACAACTATTAAGTTAATCCTTACAAAAAAATGATACTCAACTTGATTTTGTCACTACCTAATATTGTCATAATAGAAATTTCGGAGGAACATACATATTATGCTTATTAATTAATATTATGCTTATTATTATGTTTATTCTATCTTATGTTTTTTTAAGTATTTATTGTAATGTTATACTTAAAATGATTAAAAATAGGAAGAAGATAAAGATTAAATTATATTTTAGATAAAATGTTGATAAATTAGTCTTTAAATATATCATATAGACTATTTCATCAAAGATAACTAACAAAAATTAATAAATTAATGAATTTGTCATACTTTTTAATTTTTGGATACAAAAATTTGAATAGTAAAAAGGCAGGCACAGATGGACATATTAAAACGTTGTCGCTCGACAAATAAGCCGCTTTGCTTTTCTTACTCCTCCTCCTCTCTCTAAACCTCTTCATTTTCTTCCTTTAAATTTCTTATTCTCTCTTCCTCTTTCTCTTTCTGCGTCTCTTTCTGAATATTTGATTTTTTTCGTTTTAAATCCTCAGCATTGAACCCAAAAATGATCTTCAAATAGCATCGCCGAAGACTCAAATCCACCCCAATATAAAGGGTAAGCACTTTAATTGCAATTCCGGTGTAGTTTTGATATTTTGATTCAATCTAAAAAATACCCATGATTTTTCTTCTACAATATGTGGGGAAAGACTCACCCTTTTGAATCCTGAAACCAGAAAATCCATTTTTTTAGGTTCTCACAAAAAGGGGTGAAAGAAAGATCAAAACTTGAACACTGAGCCCACGTTGAAGTTGAAAGTGGTTGAGAGGGGTTATGGAGAGTTCCGTTGGGGGAGAGAGTAGTGGACGCGTGGCACTTTCAGAGATGGTGGCAGATTGTGTGAAGCGGTGGTTCAGAGATGCACTGAAAGAGGCTAAGGCAGGGGACATAAACATGCAAGTGTTGGTGGGTCAGATGTACTACAGTGGCTATGGGGTTCCCAGAGATGCTCAGAAGGTGGGTTTGTTGGTTGATTCTTCTTCTTTTTGACGACCCTTGTTTTCAGTCTTTTTGAATGAACTGTCCTTGTTTTCACTGGATTAGAGCTTGTTGGGACTTATTGTTAGGTTTTGGTGTTCTAGAGTTGATGAGTGTTTTGAACAATTTAACTCTGCATGTTGTTGTTGTTTTTGAGAAATGCTACATTGCCAACACACTCTAATATACATTTTTTTTTGACATTTTATTATTATTGAGTGAAATATGTTGAAAATCACAAAATTTGTTGGTTTCGTCATTCCTTATCTAGTGAGCTCTACTCATAATTTTGTAACTTTTCAATAAATTTTAACTGGTAATAGAGGGTGCAGTTGAACGAGTGTGACAGAGAATGTGTTGCCAACAATCTGTTTCTTTTTCTTTCCTCCTTCAAAGTGAAGTTGCTTAATACAAGTAGTGAATATATATATATATATAACCAAATGGATGCTAGTAATTGTAATTGCATGGATAAATGCCTGCGTTGATTGGAGTAACAACTTGATTTTATTTTATTGGGTGATTACTTTAACTTTTTGTAATATATTTAAACTCATTGATTTGTGTTGTGACATTCATTGTTTAACATAAATAATAAAAGTGCATAGAAAAACTAAAAAGTTTGTAGTATAAAATGTAGAAATCCTATGGGCCATTAGTTGAATAGAGCAAGGTTTAATTCTCGATCATAGTTTTAGCAAGTTGGATTGCAGATTCTGTGGATGTACTTGATTTCTGTGACTGATCTTATTTGTTGGCAATTAAGGGAAGAGTTTGGCTGACCAAAGCATCGAGGACTAGGTCTTCAGTTTGGAAAGTAGGGGATAAGCACCCAGGTATACCCTCACTTGTTATTTGTGGCAGCTTCATTTTATTTTCCTCGGTAATTTAGTGTGACTATACTGGTTTTCAATGCTTCCTTGTTAGGTTATAATGCAAGTGACTCTGATTCGGATGAATTGAAGGAGGATTCATAAGCAGGCATAATTTGGTTTCATGCTAAAAATGTGGAAGGTGAGTTTCTCCCAGTTTCTCATGGTTGTCCTTGCGACAAACTCTTTTTCCACCTCATTGGCAATATTAATGAAAAACTTGAAGCTTCAACTCATAAAGTTGTTGGTTTATTCTTTCCTGCTTAGATCATTCTGTATTTGAGCTTGCTTTTATAAGAATTAAATTCATTTGTGACTTAAGAATCTAATACAGTAGATGAATTACAAGGCTGTATAGTACAGTACAATATATAGGCAAATCAGGTAAATGCTAATTACTAAGTGTGTGTTTGTTTTAACTTTGAGGCCCCTCAAATGGCTGTTCTGGCAAAAGTAGCAATTGTTACTTCTCACAAAACAGCACTTCGGAATTTGTGCCAACTAAACGTAATGGAAATACAAACATGCCCTAACTTTCCGAGAATAGGACTCAAATTACAGTAACTAATAGACCCTATATCATTATAGTTTACACTAATTACATACAATAAATATTGTGGTGCTGTTAAGACACCCTATTTTCTTAATCGTTTTATTTTGTTCTGCCATACTTTGATTCATACATATCCATCCCAAATAGTGCCATGGAGTGGCCAACCCCAGAACTACTATAGTGAGATAGCAGATTAGGATGGCCATTATACTGAAGTTTTGAGATACAAATTAAATAATTTATGCTACAAATGTAAATACTCAAAAATAAAAATCACGCAAAATGTTTAATAAACATTTTTATTGTTTACAAGATTGAATATTTGTAGCAGTATGCATTATTAAAGCTAATCTTCTTCAGACACTTAGGTGGTGCAGCACAAGAGATTGACGTTTTTGTTATTTTATTTTATTTTAATTTCATTAGTAATTTGTTTGGAGTGATTTGGCATGTAATCAATGTTGAATAAGTTACCCCTACTCCCTAGTCTAGATGGCAGAGGGCCCTCAGGAATTATAGATGTCAGGATTGTTAAAGCATCTTTAGTGGTAAATCTCAAATTGGAATCTTAGACCACTTTTTGGTAGACTTCATAGTGCCACGTAGGATTGAAGATTTCTCCCATGTTTTTCTTTAGTGGTAGATCTCATTTTGAGATCTTAGGGAGAGAAAGAGAGAGAGGGAAAAAAATTATTCTTTTTTGAACACTGTGTAGATATTAAGGGTTCTTCTACAAGAACTCATTCTCCATGTTGGAGATCTATGCACCTACTTTAATGGGAGATCTAGTGAAGACCAGATCTTGAACTCAAGATCCTTGCACTAAAGATGTTCTTATATTCTACTGTCAGTTACCCTTGAATATGAAAGATTAGCATGGTTTACATATTCTCTTGATCTCCTCCATGTTGTTTTCTTTCCCTTACCTTAAGTGAAATACTTGTAAAGATGAGGGGTTGATCTAATTAAAAAATGATAGATGAGGTGTAATTAATAAGGCAAGGTGCTGGCCTAATTTTCAATAAATTTTTATTCAATTGTACTGTTTTCACGGATAAAGTTTTCGTTGTGGTTTTGAAATAGGTAATAGTATAATAACTTAGGCTGGCTCCACTTTGATCAATTAGGTTTGTCTAGAAAGTGAGATAAACCAAAAAAGGGCTATCAATTCCAATTTTTTCTTTATTTTAATTAGATCTGCAGCTTCAGCTTCATGGTTAGTTACACCCTCAAATACAGCTTGTTCATTATGACATCCACTGCTTTTATATGCTCCATTTGAACTGAAATACTTGGATTGTTATACAAGCCTTTCTTTGAGTTGCTGGACAGCTGCCTATGGCAATTGGAGATGATGAGAAATTATACTTTTGGTATCTTGTTTGTTTCTTGTTGCTTTTAAGACATTGGTTGTCAGCCTGCAATTTAGTTCCATTTTAGCTTGATGAAGGCATTTAGTGGTACTATGGAAGAAAAACTAGTAAAAGTTCTCTAGTTAGATCACTTTCAGGGGATATAGTATAGGGAAGAAATTCTAGATTAAGAATAGAACTTGTGTATATAGTTTGGAATTATGCACTCGATCTGAGATTCCATTTCAATGGATAAGACAACCATAACAACTATATTGAATTCCAATATGCTATCTTTGTGAATTAAATATGCATATGACATGGAAAATGGAAATAAGTCATGACACCTCCTGACAAATATGTGTTGTTGTAAGGTCTGTCAACCGTGAAGTAGCAAAGCAAGGGTATAGATAATGATATCTACTTTCTATGAATCCTTTGCAAGAAAAATGAAAAGAGCCAATAATGATTCTACCATTTGGAAGTGGGATATCCTGAGTCCTAACACGAAACTATAAAGTAAAATACAGTGATTCCTTAGGTAATATTTGGATATTGATGGGGGCATAACAAACTGTGTTAACTACCCCAGATCTTTCTTTCAGAGGGCATTTTTTTTTCAAATAGACATGGTTTCAGATGTGTGCTGGTGACACTTTCTAAATCGAAAGTGGAACATACCAATAAAAGCTCTGGATAGGTTCTTCTGAATTTGCTTTGTTAATTCATGTGCTGCTATTTGAGTCATGTTATGAATGGCATTAGCTGATACTGATGTGGTCGTTGACATTGCATTGTTGTGCTACACATTCATAGCATACCAGGCTTTCAAAAAAGAAGACCATATCATTTTCTGATGATAATTCTTGTAGATGTTATCCTTTTTTATTCAAAAGTATATAGTTTGGGCACATAAGAAATGGAGAACTGAGATAGTTGTAGTGAGCCATTGGGTTTTGAATGATGAGAACTGAATTAAGTTTCTTAGGGTCTATCTAATTTGAGAAAATGTTTTGTTTTTATTTTCTTAGTTGACTAAAAAAGTTTCTTGAGATTTGCATAAGAAATGGAGAAAACAACTTTTGTTATTGCAAGAGTTAAACCAAAATTAAGAATCGAAGTGAAAACAATGTGGCAATTATTTGTAGGATAAGAAAAAAAAAAAAACAAAAAAAATCTTATCTAACTAAACTAAACACGTCCTTATTATAATCTCAACCTTTCACATGTGCCAAATGCTAAACCAATTATGTCCTTATTATGTTGTACTTTTTTGTTTTGTAGGTCTGCCCGGGGCACCTACCTATGCAATAGCCATCGTGGATGTTCGTGTAACTTGCAGTTTCAAATCTAGTTTTTGATTTGTTTATGATTTGCTACTCTAATTATTATTATTTTGGTTATAGAGGGAAGGAAAAATGAGTTAAGGCTCATAGTTTAGAGGACATGTATAATCATTTTGGGTATCGTGACTATCATGTTAATTACTTGAATGAAATTTGTCTTAATTATAATATTTTTGAAGGCTAAGATACGCCACCATTATTTGGATATTTTACTCTCTTAAATTTCATCTAAAAATTAAATATTTCTAAGAGATAATATTTAAATAAATAAGTGAAATGCAATAACAGCCATGTGATTCAAAATTCGCAAAGGGACTTTTCTTCATACACTTTATTCTATTTTTCTTTGCTAACCAATTATGATTATTATTCGCTTTTCTTCTTTTTTTTAATCATCATAATTAAGGTGATTGATTTTTTGGTAGGAATTTGAGGTATCTTTATAAGTTTTATTTCTATGTACCAATTATGAGTCTAATACTTAGTATGAAGGTAAGAATCGAACAAAAGTCATCTATTAGTTCAACATGTATATGCGTCAACTGAACTATGTTTATTATTTTTCTCCTTCTAATTCAGATTAACAATTTTCTTGAACCAAGCATATTTATGACTTGCATATGACCATTTTTAAGAATTATTTTTATAAGCAAAATCATATATATATATATATATATATATATATTAGTTTGTTAATATAGATCCACTTCAAAATTAGAAGATATATGTTAGCATCTAGCATATTTTCATTTGGACTAAAAACTATTCTCTCTTTATTTTAAACCAGCACAAAACAAATGAGTACTATGTAATTTTACTTCTTTTGTTTTAAAAAAATCTTTTTTCTCTTTCCAATCAACACGTCCTCGTCTCTTTCCCACGTTTTCCTTCCTACATTAATGCTTGTATTCACCTCCTCTACATATGCAACTTCGGTGAAGACCATATGTGAAGCCAAATGCAACTTCTGGTATAGTTTAAAAAGAGCACCATGCGTGTAGCCAATCAAAGCACGTCTAGAAGTTGCTTGCAAATGACCAATTAACCAATTTTGTTTGGGACAATTCTGCATGCTTTCTTTTTCGATTTACAATAAAAAAAAAAATTGATGAGCATTACATCACCATTGAGTAGGGGTGGCAAAAAAAATCTAATATTCCAATGTGATTTAATGATTAATCTGATTTAATTCATTCTTATTAATGGATCTAAGATAGACTCTGATACCATTTTAGAAGGTAAGTTTGGACCTAACTTAATTTCAAAAGCTGATTCATAAGATGATGATTGTTCTCCACTTATATACTCTAACTTACACTATCTCTGGCTGATGTGAGACTTGAGTTATTCCCAAATAACATTAACATATTTGTAGAAAATTCAAAATCCATTCATACATCTTTTACACTTCCCAATCTTGATTGTTCTTTTGCGTTTTTGGTTGGATTTGTTGCAGGTTTTGACTATGAGTCTAGGACTCCGACCTCACCATCATCTTCGTCTACAGTCTGCCTATGCATCGTCCGCTGCATCTACAACCAAAACGCAAAAGACCTGCTTTTTTTTTTTTTTTTCAGATCTGAGCATTTTTTCCATATCTGACCAAAAGAAGACCTCCATCGAGAAGGTGATGGCGGTGGTTTATTTATGCAGGTTGCAAGGTGACGGTTTGCCACGATCCATTGCATCGTCTGTTTTTTCTCTCTCCATAATATAGAGCAATAATTGAGAAACAAAAGAATTGTGGAAACTGGAAAGGGCACTAGTAGAACTAGAAGGTTAACCAACTTTATTTTCAATAATATTATATATTAAAATTGTTATTTAAGATTTGACTACCAATATCAATCAAAAGTTTAACTTTCTATAAGGTATATTAAAAAATTTGTTGCTTTTAGCTGTTTAAGTTATAAAAGTTTGATATTTGTAAAATAAATTTTAGATTTAAGTTCTATAAACATAAAAGTTAGACAATATTTTTCCTTAATTAGATCTATCATTTTCATTTTAAATTAGTCTCTTAAAAGTTATTTGGATCACTAATTTAATTTTTCAAAGACTTATCGACATATAAAAATTATATATTTTCTTTGAAAGATTAATCTACCAGTAAATTAAATAGCCATAGATTGATTGTTCAATTATTTTAGTAAATAATATGATAATATTTTCAATTTTTAGTGGATAGGATGATAATTTCAATTTTTAAAAGATTAATTTAATTAATAATTTAATTACATATAAAATATAAAATATTTACACCAACATTTGTGGGTTTGAATGAAATTAAATTAATTTTTATTTGGTATTATAAATAAATAAATATTTAAAAACTTAATTAAATGCACTTGATTAGGTTCTAATTAAAATTACTTTTCATTAAAAAAATATGTAAATATTTCATGACAAAAAAGTATTTATGGTAATAATAATTATGGTAAAGTTTTTTTTATAAGGAAAAAGAAAGAGAAAGAGAAAGATACAAAAGTAGCACGCGCACAATATCCTATGTTAATGTTATGTTATGTGAATATGCGAATGTTTTTTATGAAAAAATATTATCGACCGATATTGATTAAAAATTTTAGTCAATTTCAATTAAAAAACAATTCTATTTAAGATCGACAAAAAATATCATTGATCAATGATAACTGAAAATACATTGATTAATGTTAGCTAAGATTGATAAAAAAAAAATAGTCCTAATTGATGTAGAATGTAAATATACTAACCAAGATTGATAAAAAATATTCTTGACCAAAGTCTATTAAAAATTGTTCTTAAATGGACATATAATAAGTTTTCAAATAATTTTAACATTTAATTACTATAATTTGTATTAAAAAATCCTTATAATATTTAACTAGATATAAATTGAATATGACATAATTCATATCCACTTAAATGAATTAGATTTTGAATTTAAATTATTTTTTTAAGAATATAAATATAGATTTAAGATTCAATCCATTTAAATAAATATAAATTGAACTAGATATAAATTGAATATGACATAATTCATATCCACTTAAATGAATTAGATTTTGAATTTAAATTATTTTTTTAAGAATATAAATATAGATTTAAGATTCAATCCATTTAAATAAATATAAATTGGATGTGAGATTCTTAAAAATTCAATTCATGTTCACCCCTCTCAAAGATTCACAATAGACATCATCCATTAACATTAAGAATCGTCTTCTTCCTTTTTCCTTTTATGGCATTGCAAATCCTCACACCTTCTTCAATGAGACCTTGAGGGACGAGTACCTGTCCGCCGGACATCATATTAAGAATCAAGGTTTTAAAAAAGGATTTGACTTTGATTTGAATCGCAACATCAAAGATTTTTTAATTGTCAGTGATATTTAAAACCTTATTAAGAATATTAGGACATATATATATATATATATATATATATATATATATATATATATATATATATATATATATATAAACACACATAACAGAAGCAAACGATAAACGGAGATGTGGATTTCTCACTTGCACTCCAATTTCAATCCTGCGATAATCAGAAGGTCGATTTCTCACTTGCACTTCCAATTTCAATCCAATTGCAAGGGGTGCAGTATAATAGGGTGCATTCCACCCAATAGTTTTGACATTCCAGGTCAATCAAAGCGTGAGTCGATGATGAGAAGGATTAAGATAACTGGATAAGTGTTTTCAATGGTCTTCTCGAATTCCTTCTACAACAACATGACTTCGAGATGAACTCCTATTCGCCACTCGAAGGTTTCGTTAATGGAGAACCGCAGATTTGCAGCGCAAAGATAGAAGATGGTTCTGTAGGTGGAGAGAGAAGGAGATATTCAAAAATTCAAACTATTTACATTTTCAGAAAAGATAAATTAAAAAGAATGTATGTTTCTCTATCTAAAAAAGAATAAGTTTTATTTTTTTGGTGTTGGAGGCTAACATACACCTTTTAATTTTTAAATAAGAAGAAATTATTTTATATCGGTGTAATTTTGACAATCATTACATCATTTTTGTAATTTGATATAAAATATTTTTTTTTATCTAATTGTTGAATTATATCTACGTATTATCAAGATTATCCGTGTTAAAGTCAAATTTTGTTAAAACTGAACAACAACAAAAAAGTAATCAAATTATCCATATTTTAGTATTGAAATATTTATACTAAGTCAATTTTAATTTATATGAACGAGATAACAAATGATTTTGACTTAATATGAAAAATTTCATGTCATATATGTGAAAAGAAATTTAATCAAATGGTGAGTTTTAAGAAAATATAATCAAATTAAAAGTTATAGAATGATGTAATAGTTATCAAAATTACACATATATAATATCCCTCCTCTCTCTATATATATTATTCTCATTCTTATTAATTTTTGGCTTAAATATGTTGGAGATCTCTAAAATATATCCAAATTTTGCAACTATTCCTTAAAATATTTTTGCTTCTTGTTGGGTTCCTGGAACTTCAAACGTGTTTTGTGAGAGATCTCTGTAGTTAGTTTATGTCCAAAAAGTGATAACGTGCCTGTTAGTTGTATACGTCAACTATACACGTATGAAACAATTTCAAAGGGTGACGCATGTCTGATGATGTGATCCAAACGCTAGGGAATTGATTTTACAAGATAAAAAAAATGTAGGTGAGAAATTGGTTTGGGGGAACTGATTTCTCACCTTAAATAGTGATTTCTATCATTTATGTAAATAATTTTTAGGTTGTATTATTTGGATAATTTTTTAATTTTTTTTGTATTATTGGGATGAAAATTATGAGAAAAATCTGAGTCTTGAGGTTGAAAAGAGTAGAGGAAAAATATAATAGTAGTATACAAGTTGTGGGTTTGCTTAATCCTCTCTTGATCAAAATGATGTGTTCTCAGGGATTTTACATTTTATTTTTTCTTAATGTATTATTTGATGTACATTTTTTTTTTGTTTTTAAATGGACTCCTTTTCAATTTTTTAAATTAGGTTAGCCTTTTATTTGTCAAATCAACGACTCTATCATCTCAATAAAAGCTTTTTTTGGCAAAAGAACCAAAATAATATTTTTTAATAAATATTTACGAATAAAGGGCGGTTTCAAAATTATTTACAGAAATGGGGCTGTGTAACATGTCTGGATTAGGCATGTTACAACATGCCTAGATTGGGCGTGTTGTAACATACCTAATCCAGACATGTTACAGCTGCCCTATTTCTATAAATAAGGCCCCCCTCCCCATTTCCTTCATATCCTGGCTTCCAGTGTTCTCTGTCTCTGCTAAATTGTCAACCATTCTGGTGTTTTTTCATTTTTCAGAGAGTTTTGAAGGTGTTGTGAGTGACGAGAAACATGAGTTCAAGTGGTAATTATGTTCGCGTCTTCTTATATTGGAACGGAAGAAAATATCAAGGCCAACAGGGTGTCATTTTTGAAGGGGAAACACGAGGAACGACTGTGAGACGTACATCAACCCTTACTGAATTGCATGAAAAGATACGTTAAAAATTACGTCTGAATAGCAACCAGTCAATCACTTTACTGACGGGAAGATTATGGCAACACGAGGAGTTCATGGGATTTCAAATAATGGATGATGAAGACGTGGAGTTGGTACTAGATGAATTTTGCAACTAGGGAAGGAAAGATTTTTTGGAGTTGTACGTGGATATTACAGGAGTTGAGAATGTTGTTTTACCCCTCCAGGCAGTTCCACATCCTACATCATCATATGCTGCTGGAGGGGCATCGCATGTTGCTGGAGGGGCACCATTTGTTGGCGGAGAGGTAAACGTGTCTCAAGAGGATTCACATGACCCAACTTGGGTCATGGATGAGGATGAAGAGGATGACGATGATGAAAATATCGCAATGGAAGATCGGCTTCTTGAGGAGGATGTTAGTGCGTCGGATGAGGATGAGGATGCTAGTGTGTATCAGGAAGATGTTAATGTCGGGCCATCTCAAACTCGTCATCATGCGGAGGGTGGTTCGAGTCAACCAGAACAAGGTAAATAAGCTGACGATGTGAATTAGAATGTTTTGTCATTTAATTTGTTTTATATTGTTTGTTAATATGCTTTTGAATGTCCATTAAATGATGTTACTTTGTTAGGTTAAATAAGTGTATGCTGTTTAACCGAAAGTGTTTGTGCTGTATTGTTTGGGTTAAATAGTTAGGGTTTGGTTGGGGTATACGGCTTCGTGTTGAGGTGTAGGGTTTGGTTCGGGTTTTGGGCTTTCTGTTGAGGTGTAGGGTTTGATTGGGGTTTAGGGTTTGGGTATTCGAATGAGGGGTTAGGGTTGTGTCGGCAATCGTGCATGGGATTAGGGTTTGGATGGTTTGGTTAGGGTTTAGGGCGTTGTGTTGAGTTTAGGGTTTGGTTGGGGTTTAGGGCTTGCTGTTGAGGTGCAGGGTTTGATTGGGGTTTATGGTTTGGGTATTCGGGTGAGGGGTTAGGGTTGTATCGGCAAGCGTAAGGGTTGAAGTTGATTTCTTTTTAGCTATTTATGTAGATATTGATAAACGTTAAGTGATTCATTTTTTGGTAAGAATTTGTGTTGCTAGTGCTTTTTAGTTGATATCGTTAATTAAACTGACGTTCAATGTGCAACTGTTGAGGTGATTCCTTTCTGGCAAGGAATTCCTCATTATACATATATTGATTGGAGTTACCCACCCGAACAAGACTCTTTTAGCGGTTCCGATTCTGGTTCTGGTTCTGGTTCAGGATCAGTGCAGGGTCCGTGGCCCTGGATTGGCGGGGGGGGGGGGGGGGGGGGGGGGGGGGGGGGGGGGGGGGGGGGGGGGGGGGGGGGGGGGGGGGGGGGGGGAGGTCGATGTGCTGCTCCCTTTGCCGCCAACGATTGAGAAACGGTCTGAGCTTACGCACCCAGTTTTCTTCTCGTTTTCCACGAAGTGAAAAGTCGTGCACACCCTTCAGCTTCATGACATAAACCACAAATGCAAACTTGCAATTACTAAACAATCACTATACATACGTTGTCCCGACTGAGGGCTTCGAAGGTTGTCCTGTAGTACACCAACTCGTGCAGGATAAGCCGGGGTAGCCCGTTAAACTTGTTAAAAAAATATCTAACGTTAAACAATGTAGGGCTTAATTGTTTAAATTGTTATAAGTTCAACATATAGTCACACATACTGGTGTCCAAAATGCGCATGTGGGTCCGTAGGCTGCGGAATACATGGATCAATTGGTGGAAATCTCAGCCACGCCCACGCCTGCAGCAGCATATCACATCCACCAATGTCCTTCTTCGATGGATCTGTACACTCGCACATTTGTCTAAACAAATGTGCAAGGACCGCTGAGGCCCAGCTGTATTCTCCGATCTCTGGGAAGTCCCCAGCCAACAACGGAATATAGCATGCTGCCATCACGCTACCTCCAGATCGATCGCACAACAGCCATGCACCAAGAAGGCGGGCAATGCGCGCCTTTGCAAACCACGTCATATTAACAAAATCTTTATCCAACTGACCCCAATCCCCAAAATGCCTATCGAAGTAAGTCAATCGCAGATATCCACCAATCAGCTCCGTGTCTTCGTCAGGTTCTTGACCGAAAACGTCTGCGATGACCTCCGGCCAATCGGACAAAGTCACTTCAGTGACGACTTTGCCAACCGTGGGCAATCCCAAGATACCAGCCACATCTTGTAAGGTAATAGTCATCTCTCCTTGTGGCATGTGGAACGTATGGGTCTCTGGCCTCCATCGCTCGACCAGAGCACTAATCAGGTCAACATCAATCTAAAACAATATCATTAATCAATTGACAAGTATAGTTATCGTTAAATAAAATTTGATTACTAATATCAGTTGTTGCATACATGAATATGTCGCATACGTGCGACATGAAGAAACCCAGCGTCACACAGCATATCAGCAACGACCTCAGGAATATTGTCATATGTTGGCCCCCCCGACAGCTTGCCACGTCGAGTCTTTAGTAGTCATGCGTGGGTGTTGCCCTGGTTTCACACAAACGCCTACGCAAAGCACCCCAGTTGTACGAGGTAGGAACCACATAAGATGTCGGATCAATCGGCTCAGCCTCATGATCCGATACAGAGCGCGGCGAATCAGATCCATCAAAATCGGCCATGTTACTGTAACTTCATGCACAAAAAATAAAAATTCGTGTTAACAATTCTGTACAACTCACAAATCATTAAAACCATTAACACTAATCACTGCACCCCGAACCTTGAACCAATCCCTCAACCATGCAACCAAACCCTACCTCAACCATGCAACCAAACCCTACCCCAACCCTAGCCCAAACGTCACATACCTAGCCTATTGAACCCTACACCCTTTACCGCCCACCATCGTCACATTACCATAAACCCCAACCCTACCCCAACCCTACACCCTTAACCGCCCACCAAACCCTAAACCCTTAACCGCACACCATCGTCCCATGACCATACCCTAAACACAACCTAACCATGCCAAACAAACCCTAATCCCTCAAACCGATGTACCCATGCCCACCAAACCCTAAATTCTAAATTCTAATCATTTTATCCAAACACTACAATACGAAACACCTAAACAATTTTCTATCTACCTAAATTTATGTCACTAACAAATTAACATCATCCTAACATTTTTATAATACATATATCGTAACCTAACATCTATTTTGCTAAAAAACAAGTACATGCATCACTAACAATATAAATAAGTAAATCATAACAACATGACTACAAATATTATAACAGAGGCAAAAAATTAAATCCGCTTACTTGTTCGCAGGATTTTGTCTGAAAAACTTCACAATTTAGCAGAGCTTCGCTGCACAAAATACCACTGAAAAACTCTAGAGAAAAGGCAGAGCACTTTTAGAGAGATGGTGGAAGTGTGGAAATGGGAGGGAGGGGGGCCTTATTTATAGAAATGGGACAGCTGTAACATGCCTGGATTAGGCATGTTACAACACGCCCAATCTAGGAGTGTTGTGACATGCCTAATCCAGGCATGTTACACAGCCCCATTTCTGTAAATAATTCTGAAACCTCCCTTTATTTGTAAATATTTATTAAAAAAATATTATTTTGGTTCTATTGCCCCTTTTTTTTAGTTTAAAATTGTTATTGGCAAGAAAAAGAAACACCTTAAAGAAACATTAGTATTTTTTTAAGGACTAAAAGCGAAAATCAATATAAAAAGAGAGAAAAAAAGAAACATAATTTACCTTTAGTTTCCCGAGAGAAAAAATGAAGTATTTGTACTTCATTGTGGATTGCTCATTGTTTTTTTTTATTTTCTATTTTATTATTATGAACTAGTTTTATTTTATTAAAAATGAAAATATGATGTTACAATTTTAATTTAAGGGGACATTTGGTTGGAAAAGGGTTTATTCATGTTCGAAAATCATGAACTCTAAGAATTATGTTTTCTAGAAATGCATATAATTTGTTTGGCTAGTCATTGGAAATTTTTAGATAAATTTATGAAGAATTAAAGAGTTCCATGTATTTTATTGATTATTTTAATTATTACCACATTATATAATTTAATAAAGAATAATATGATATTTTTATTATAATCAAATAAATTAAACTAAAAAAATAAGATTCTTATCTTTCTCATGGAACAGTTTATGTGGAAAACTGATTTAAAAAATTCCAATAAAACATTGGTCCAAATTCCTATGCACTGAAAAAGAGAATGTTTGACTTGGGCCCAATTTCTAAGGAGCTGACCTCGACCCATTCCAGTTTAAGGTGCTGAAATCCCTAAACCTAATTCCTCTATATAAATATGACATTTATAGATGAAGGTAGAAGAACCACCCACAAAGAGAGAGATTGAGGGAGGCAAAATTGAGAGATTGAGCGTGAGTGTGACTCTGCAATTTGAGAGCATCAAGAGACATTCTTGAGTGCCAATTTGAGCAAGCCTGCGTGCTTTGCATTTGAGAGATTCCTAGAGAGAGTTTAAGTGAAACACTCTAGGTTTGTTTGATTATCACCATTGTTGGAGAGGTTGAGTTAGCCACCAACGTGGTGTGGTTTGATCTTCTGTAATCAATTACTGTTATAGTGGATATTTGATTCTGGACTTGATCCCGTGGGTTTCCTCTTCACATTGAAGAAGGTTTTCTCCCACATAAAGTTATATTGTTTGTGTGTTCTTCTCCATCTCTATCCTCGTGTTTTGATCTGTTTACGTTTTCGCATTTTGATTTGATTTGTGTTTGAGGGTATTGTGAGCACACCTCACCCTGGTCCTTTCCCAACAGTGGTATCAGAGCTCGAGTTCGACGGATTCTGAAGGAGACGAGATGGAGACCAGTGGTATCACTCATGATGGTGATATGTTCAAGTTGACCGCGGATAACTTCCATTAATGGAGATCGATGATGGAAGATCATCTTATTTGCAAAGATTTGTATGAACCCATTGTCCTAGAGGAGAAGCCGACTAACAAATCGGACAAGGATTGGGAGATCCTGAGTCGTAAGGCGGTGGCCACGATCAGGAAATACATTGACAGAAGCCTTTTTGAGCTCGTGACTGAGTTTACAAATGCCTTTGATTTATGGAACAAGCTAGAGTCCATGATTCAGAAGAAGACTCCCAGGAACAAAGCACACCTGGTTCGTCGGCTTGTAAAGCTTGAATACAAGGACGACATGAGTATGATTGAGCACCTTAACACCTATAAAGGTATTGTGAATCAGTTAACCAAGGCCAATATGAAGATCGATGATGAGATGCAGGCCTTGTTGTTGCTGAGTTCGCTGCCAAAAAGCTGGGATACGTTGGTAGTGACTTTGAGTAACTCAGCTCGAGAAAGAAAGCTGACAATGGATGTTGTGACAGACAGTCTCCTGAATGAAGAAGCCAAGAGAAGGGAACGGGGTGTATCCAGCACGGTTGAGACTAACTGTAATACCTTGAATTCTAAGTGTGTAACTAAGCCTAGATTAAGCCTATGATTAAGGATAATAAATAGGCTTAGTATGATTAGAGGAAAGGCTTGAGAAAAGAAAGATATAGGCTGATTTTGTAATGTGGCGCGACCCACTTGGGGTACGGCGCGACACGCGCCATAGGTGTAAAATAGGGCAGATGGATCTGCCATACCACGCGAGTCACTTGATTGTTCACGCGAGTCGCGTGATCTGGCCGAGGGTATGGCGCGAGTCACGTGAAGATCCACGCGAGTCGCGTGGAAGGCCAGAATGAATGGCGTGAGTCGCGTGGATAAATGGCGCAAGGTGCGTGGGATCGACGGTTTTGTGACTATAAATAGGCCTTTGAGCTGAAGGAGAAAGGAAAGAAAGAGGAGAAGAGAGAGGGAAGCCATTGTTGAGTTCCAGAGCTTCATATCTCCTCCATCGTTCATCTAAACACCTCCGACCCAACTGAGAAAATGATCATAACCCCGAGAGGAGTAAAAACCCCCGATTGATTTCTGTGAATAGCTGAGAAACAGAGAGTTTGGTTTCTCAAAGAGAACCCCAGAGAGCTTGAGACCCGGAGGCGAAGGAGGCCCAGATCGAGCGAGCTACCTTAGGGAAAGCGATTCCCTGGTGTTTCTGGACTCCACAGAGGTAAGAAACTCGAGCTCTAACCGTTGGTTCTGTGTTTTGGATTCCGGGGTTTTGGGGTTATCTTGAGGGGTGTTTTTGGAGGTGTTAGAGCCGTGATTAGGCTCAGACTCTGTAGAGTCTTATGCTCAGAAAGCTGTTCTGAGGAGTTTAGAGCCTTGAATCATCATTACTGATGAAGTTTGATTTTGGCTCTGAGTCTGCATGAGCAGAGATAAAAGGTCGACTATTTGGCTAGTCTGGACCTTAGAGCAGTTGACAAAGTTGCTCATGAGACTATATAGAGGAGTTTGATCGGTTGAGACTGATGATTATGAGAAGTTGGATTCAGGCCATTGTAAGCAGAGATATGCTTGGCTATAGTTGGTCAGAGCTTTTGTGGAGGCTCTGTAGCCTTGTGTAGGCTGAGAGGGATCCTGTTGAGGATCAGATGATCACTTGTGAAGTGATTTGTATGTGGTTATAGAAAGGATTAGAGTTCCTTTCCCTTGAACGGTCTAGAACCGTATTTGATATGTTTATATGCTTGTCTGATGTAGGACGTGAGCGTGAGAGCTCTGGTGGTGCTGACCACGAGGCCGGGCGAGCCGGTGAGCTGTCAAGAACAGGTAAGCTCTTGGTCCTTGGTTGTGTATCCTCTGCTGCGTTCCACCATATACCCAGTAGGGTTATGGTTTAGATGTGTGTACAGAGTAGCAGAGGAATGATGTATGATGCTATGAATGTTTGATTGGTAATGTGAACCCTATGAAAGGGTATCTGATGTTTGAACCCTGTGAAAGGGTATCTAATGCTTGATACTTGATCTGAACCTAAAGATGGGTGATTATGATGTGTGGCCATGAGCTGTGTACTGATGACTTGACCCCTGAGAAAGGGGATTGATGTATATGTGATCCCTTAAAAAGGGAAATTGATATGTTATGTGACCCTGAGAAAGGGAAATGGATAGGTATGGCTGTGTTGATTGGTAGCATGCTTGATCGTATATGATACATAAGTTTGCATGCTGAGAATGATTGATATCCTATTGTAGTAGGATAGATGACTTGTGATTGATAGATATCCTATTGTAGTAGGATAAATGATTTGAGATTGAGAAGGACCTGGTGACAGATGAGCCTGTGATATGGAGGTAGCCTCCCGCGTGGAGATGTGCCCATATACACAGAAGAAGCCTGCCCAGGCAAGTGTATGGTGATAGAGGATGAGATGGCCCGTGATACATAGAGGTAGCCCCTTGGCCAGGGATGTGCCTATGTACACGAGGTAGCCTCACCAAAAAGGGGATGTACCTGATATATATATGAAGCCTCGTGTGAGAGATGTACCTATATATCTAGAGGAAGCCTCCGCTAGGGATACATGCAGGAGATGTGCCGAGTATATAGAGGTAGCCTCCCTTAATGGAGATGTGCCTATATACTTAGATGTAACCTCCTCATGACAGTGATTGATGTGTGAAATGGCAGTGAGCCATGTGTATAACCTGATTGTAGTCAGGTATTGTGCATTGATGTGCACGATGGATGATTGAGTGACCTGATGGTCTTGTTATGCTTCTATGCATGTATGATGCTCTGTTATGCTTGAAAGGTTAGCTGAATCCTGTAATAGGGGAGACTGTGATGCATGGCTATATGCCATAAGTATACACTGATATCAGTGTATAATGATTTGTGATGTTTATTCTGTGAGTTGCCCTGAGATGGGTTGTTTGAGATACATATGTGTGTATGGCTAACATTTGCCTGACTTATGATATGTATATGATGTATATTTGTGGTCAGTGAACCAGGGGAAGGAAATACCTTCAAGGGCCCTGAGTTTACTGAGATTTTATATCTCACCCCTTGTGTGGGCTATGTTTTACAGGTGACACCTCGGAAGGGGCAGACAGATCCCGAGGCAAGGAGCCTATGCAGGGATAGCTGCTGATACACACCTTAGGCTAGTTGATGTGAGCCTGTGGCTCTGATTTTGTGTATGTAGCCTTTGGTTTTGATTTTTGTTGTACCCTGAGGGGATATTTGTATAGTTTTGTATAAACCAGAGATGTATGTATATTCACCATATGATATGTACAGTGTATGTAGAGGACATTTGATGATGTCACTCATATAGTTATGCTTCCAAACTGCTTAAACTCTGATTTTATGTTTGTTTATGGTTGATGTTTGGTAATGACCCTGATTAGCGGATTGGGGCGTTACACTAACGTTGCTGAGAACAGAAGCAAATCCGACTTCCGGGGTTGTAGCAAGAGCCAGGGTCGTGACAAGTCCAGATGCAGGTCTAGGTCAAAATATGATTTGAAGTGCTTCTACTGTGGGAAGATAGGACATAATAAGTCGGATTTCAGGACTCTGCAGAATGATGAACAGAACGGTTGTGTGAAACTGGATCAGATTGTTCCCAGGAAGAGGCATGATAAGAGCATCGCGGTTGTGGCTGCTAATGCTGAGGTATTCTTTCTTGGTGAAGAATATTTGAATATTGCCCATAAAGACTGCACCTGGTTTGTTGACTCCAGTGCTTCATTCCACGTCACCCCGCATGAGGGATTCTTCTCTGTTTACAGAAAAGGAGATTTTGGTATCATGAGGACGGGAAATCAGTTGACCAACAAGATTATTGGTGTCGGTGATGTAACCTGACCACAGATGTAGGGTGCCGACTTATGTTGAAAGATGTAAGGCATGTGCCTGACATGTGATTGAATCTAATCTCGGTTGGAAAGCTAGATGATGTTGAGTTAGTGAACTACTTTGGAGGAAGTAGATGGAAGCTAGCCAAGGGAAACATGGTTGTGGCCCGAGGAAGGAAAGAAGGCTCCTTGTATGTGATGCAAGGAAATATTAATGGTGGAAAAACCAATGTCATCCGAGATGGACAGAGCTTGGAGCTGTGGCACAAGAGCCTCGGCCACATGAGTGAGAAAAGGCTCCAGATATTGGAGAAGAAAGAGCTACTGACCAGGTTAAAAGGACAAGTGTTGGAGAGTTGCACGCACTGTCTAACTGGAAAGAAGCACCGAGTTTCGTTTGTGAGACCGGATTAACCCAGACGACGAATGTGTATTCTTGACCTTGTCCATACTGATGTTTACTCCATGTCAGAAAGATCACTTGGAGGAGCTCAGTTTTTTGTCTCTTTCATTGACGACCATTCCCGCAAAGTGTGGGTTTATCTGATGAAGACTAAAGACCGGGTTCTCCAATCATTCAAAGAGTTTCATGCTATGGTGGAAAGGGAGACAGGTAAGAAGTTGAAGGTCGTCAGATCTGATAATGGTGATGAGTACCATGGTCCCTTTGATGCTTATTGTAGACAAGCTGGGATCCGACTTGAGAAGACACCCCAAGACTCCGCAACTAAATGGACTTGCTGAGAGGATGAACTGGACTATTGAAGAGAATGTCCGAATTATGTTGTCCAATGTCGAGTTGCCTAAATCATTCTAGGGAGAAGTCGTCAGAACTGCAGTTGATTTGATCAACCTCTCATTATCACGACCACTCGAAGGAGAAATTCCAGAGGAAGTTTGGACAGGACGGAAAGTGACCTATGATCACCTGAAGGTGTTTGGATGCCGAGCCTTGTTACATATCCCTAAAGATGAAAGGGAAAAGCTTGATGCAAAGACAAATGAATGCATTTACCTCTGTTCGCTGAAAATCGAGTTCGGGTTTAGACTCTGGGATCCAATCAATAAGAAGATTGTCAGAAGCTGGGATGTGATCTTCCATGAAGATGAGACCTTTCATGACATGTCGAAGCCCCAAGTCCGGGTTACTGTCCGACGTGAAGAACTCGTTCCTCTTGTTCAAGTTGAAGCAGAGGGAGAAACTGATGTTGAAGATGATGACCAGCAAGAAGCTGATGATACCGGGATGGTTGAGAATGAAGAACCGGGTTCTGAAGAGGCTGAGGAAGAACAGCCGAGATACCCCACTAGAGAAAGAAGACCTTTTACAAGGACCCAGATGATAAATACACTGTCATCGCAGAAGATGGTGAGCCTCAGAGTTATGATGAGGCTGTGACGAGTTCAGAGAAAGCAGAATGGGAGAAGGTGATGTAGGAAGAGATGAATTCCCTACATGAGAATCAGACTTATGAGCTGACCGAGCTACCCAAAGGGAGACGAGCTCTGAAGAACAAGTGGGTGTATAAGATTAAACAGGAAGAGAACGACCAGAAGCTGAGATATAAAGTCCGGATTGTAGTGAAAGGCTGCAATCAGAAGAAGGTGATTGACTTTAAAGAGATCTTCTCTCCTGTTGTGAAGATGACATCGGTCCGAACTGTTAAGTACTAATTTATCACCGTCTAACTCAAAGGATTGAGAAGCTACAGTGCATCACCTAACACAACCGCAAGTTGCACCGCTTTCCTTCACCGGCATTACTCTTATTTAGTGCCACTGTCATTTAGATTCTTAAATATGAAATTTTTAGCAATTAAACATATTAGTGTTGAAACTGCAAGTGTTGAGACTACTAGTATTGGAACTTCTTAATGCATTACTTTCAAGTATATTGTTATTTGTTTCACCTTTTTTTTCATATTTTTTTTACCATATTTATAATATTAATGAATCGTATTTTGTTCATTTGTTTTAGCAAATTTGGTTGTAACAAATCTGGTTATAGCAAAACTTATTGTAAGAAATTAAATTAGTTTGTAAGAAATACATGTGCTTCAGACTATTATAACAAATCTTGTTGAAGAATCTTTTGTTTTAATTTATATTATTAGTCTATTTTAGAATATTATGTTGATGGTATTAAATGAATCAATTTATTACTTTCATACATTTGATAATATTTTTTAATTGTATTGAATATTTGAAAGAAACATGATATAAAGTAGTTCTAAGAAAAAAAATTAAATATAAATGGGTAACCCGTTGGCCTGAATCGAACCAAATCGTTCACGAATGGATTGAGTTGGGTTGGATTTGAAAAAAAATTGTGAAAACCGAACCGAACCGATCAAATTTGATTGGATTAGACTCTAAATTTGATCAAAATCGATCCAAACTGGCCTGAAAAGACCCCTAAAGTCAAATGGTTAAAAGACTTTACAGGATAGGCTTTGGATAGTATTTCCCTAAACACAGATGATGATATGAACTAATATGGGGTTCATTGTTTTTACGGATCGTCTTTGAAAATGTTTCTTGTTAAAACATAAGAAAAAGGTGCACGCCAAGTGTTAGAAAAATAGTATGATAATCCTGGATAAATTCAAAGAATCGTGTTCGTACACTTTCCGAACAAAGTATTTCGACCCTATTCTTGCCTGGGTTCACGAAATCCTTGTTGGGATAATTCTTTGAAGAACAATCTGCTTCTGGCAATAGAGAACAGATCAGGAATGTAGAGAGAAAGTATGATTTTCGTATATATTAAATCTGAGGCCAAATGACTCCTTATATAGGAGTTTTCCAAACAATGCAACTCTTGGCGATAAACCATCGTAACCGTTGGTTATCGGAGCGGTTGGGAGTAGTTATTTTTCTAACCTTTCCCAAGAGCGGTTATAAGTAGTTACTATTTTGAATTGTTAACCACCTCTTATTCATAACTCATAGAGTTTAAACAAAACTCCAACAATCCCCTGGATCCCAGCCAGGGGCGCTGCCTCTTGGAACCCCGCACCGTAATCGCGGTCAATTATGTGTTGGCTCAACAAGCGTGCACTCCGCACTACCCTAACTTGTTTCCAAAGCTTAACGCGTAATCGCATTGGCCTATAGTAAATCACATTACTACTAAAATCCATTGATGACACTAAAATCACCAACACCAAGTGTTTTATGAAAAGAAATAAAGATAAAGACAATATGAAGAAAAGTGCAAAGCAAAAATAACGAATTTAACATGAACAAGATGTTAAAGAAAATAGAATAAAATTAAAAAGGTGGGGAAGACAAGAAATGGAAGAAGACGTCACACCTTATGAAAAGTGATAAGTTCCGTGGGGATTCGCCTCAAAGATTATAGAAACCTTTAATAAGAACCAATGTTTGGTTCAATTAAGAACCCAAGAGGAACTTCCTCTCACACACTTTTAAAAGTGTAAAGGTTTTTATTCAATTCAAAGGTGAGTACATAAGACAAATGAATGCATATTTATAGTTAACAAGTGGTGTCTCTCTCCTTTTTCTCTCCAATGTGGGACTTTAGTCACATATTCCTTATACTAAAAAAATGTAATTCGTGCTTAACTTTATGTCCCATTTTCATCATCATAAATGCAGAATTTGGACTTGAGACTAGAAATATAATTTGTAGGGAATTTTTAGAGCTTTCAAACGCATCAAAGAATGCCTAAAACAGATATCTAAAACTCAAGTTATGTTCAAAACATTGGAGGTATGTAGGTTCTTCACTCATTAGTCTTTGGACTCTTCACTCATTTGAATCAATTGGAGCAATTTAAACTCTTCTTCCAGGTTGGTCTTTGGACTCAAGGCAAGGTTGATATGTTGACCAAATGCTTGAGAAAGGAAGTAGTTCACTTCATGATCCAATGCTTCTTGTGTTTTCTTTAATCTTGTCCTTGTCATGGGTCCTCGCAATTCTTGGTCCTCATCAGATGATGACACTTGTAGGGTTGTTATTCATTAGGATATTTATTCAATCTAGGGTTCTCTACTATTTAAATCAATCAATGAAAAATCTGGATGTTTATCTTTGTCTTCCCTATAGCTTCTAATGGTAGTCTTATATTTATTTTGCAGTATCTAACCCTTAGTGAGCGAGTGTGATGCAAATCTAACCAACATTTTAAACAATATTCTAAAAGAACGCCTTCCTTCAAAAATAGTCTTCTATAGAGTGAAACAATGTACAATTCACCTCATAAGGAATGATGTACAAAACTTGAAACTCAAGAGACAGGTCTTTTGACATAGTGGCTCTTGATCAATCATGAACGTTTTTCAATCAAATGCTTCTTTGATATATGCTCAAAAAGGCAGGTAGTATCAACTGCAAGGACTCAGCTGTTCAAGTCAGCAAAAAGGTAGAGTCGAAAGGTACAAATTGAATTGATTATGTACGTACCTCATACATTGAAACTGAGGTATTTATAAGTTTAACCAACCTACTCATTTGGCGACGGGAATGACAATTTTATCGGTGTCCATGACAAGTTCTAGTTGAGTCCTAGGAAGCAATTTCAAAATTCTAGGACTTTGACTCGTCTTCTTGGGTAGCCTTGTGGGCCATACTTGTACCAAGTCATGGGACGATGCTAAATATGAGCACCTTTTCTAGTAAAGATATTCAAACCATGGATTTTTATGTATAATGAAAGACTAATCTCTTACTTACACTCAACTTTGATTGGTGTGCATGCATATGTATTACCACATGCCGGCAAGTAAATGACAAACATGTTTCTGCCAATGCTAATAGATAACTTCCCAGGCAGTAATCCAATCACATTGAATTGCAACCGATCCCCAAACAATTATAGAATAAATAAACATATAAGTCGTGAAACAATACAATAAAACTGATTCATGAACCAAAAATATAGATATTGTTGTCACGATCGTTTCAAAAGGTAACCACGCTGAAAGAGGTACCTAAAGTATAATTAAAACTATGGAGATGTGACCATGTCTTGTCTAAAGTTATATTAAAGCTGTCCATAGGTTGGACATATATAAGCATTTTGTGTCAAATTGCACTCCTTCTATGTTTACATTTTTATTTTCTAAATTGGGTCACTTTTTCACCTATGGATTGACCGTTCAAAATCACGAGTGAACTGTTCTAGTTCTATTAAAAAGTAGTAGAATGATGTGGTCGGATACCTTAATAAATGGTGTGCAATTGAGAGCTAGCTAAGATTTAGTTCTTTATGAATAAATTAATTTCTCCATCAACAGGGTAGCTCTCTATTGCACCACATCATCAACGGTAATTCTGACAGGCTAGAAAAAAGCAAAAAAACACATTTTTTATAACTAAGAGACATCTAGATTTCTTATTTAACACTCAGTTAATTCTCTCTCACATGTTCGATTCATTTTTAAAGTAATGTGATACATACAGATATGACTTCATGCCCATGCCAAAAATCAAATCTTAAATTTTGATTAAGGAACTTAAGTACTAACAACTTATATTACTCTATCAGTCAATTTACCGGATATTGAGTGTCGTTATAGGCAAATTATTGGCCTATAAATAGTTAAATGCCACACAAAATTGAATTCAGGACGTGGATAAAAACGATTAAATCAGAAAGAACAAATCAAAAGAGTGACAACCATTGAAGGTGAAATTAGAGGTCAGTTGAAGATATCTTGTTGTAAGAATTCTTTCATTTTTTGTTCTCTCTCTCATTCTGATGTTATGTTATTATAAAGGCTCTATTCTTACTGGCATTAAATCATTCTTTTACGCCAACACATTGAGTACATAAAAGTAGAACATATTATCAGAGTTTTGTGAATAGAAATCAAGTGACCAAAAGGCACACAAGCATGTTAATTGCGTGCTGTAACTCTTTCTTCTTCTTCTCATTCTTTCCCTCTTTCTCTCTCCCCTTGCTGCCACACCGCCGTAATCCACTTGTTGCTGCCGTATCTCCCTGTCCATGGCCGCCACAAGAGTGGGCGGTCTCTCCATCTCTTCTTTCGCTTGTCATCCCTGGCAGCCCACAACAGTTCTTCCTCTCCTCGTCCATCCCTTGGGGCACAAGTTATTAGTTATTACACCTAGGTGTATTAAAAATCTTCTCTTTTTACTTCAAATCACATGTATCTTTCACACGTTTACCTGCTTGAATTTGAAACTTCTTGTAAATCAGAGTAATCTCGAATTAGTTATTAGTTGGTTCATTGTCTCGATAATTAAAAAAAATAAATCTCTAAGATAAAAGGAAAAATACATTTAATTTTGTTAAGATTGATATGGCACTTTTATTAATTCTATGATTGGGATTTATGAGTTGTGACTTGTGACAGGTTAGAAATCTAAAAAGTGAATAAAATAATCAACATAAACATTTTTTGAATAAATATTGTATTGGATTCGGACTTTTTTATATTTCAGAAAAATAATTGATTTATGGATATACAAAATATTATAGAAATTTAAAGCATCTGACCTAAAATAACCTTTATTTTATTATCTCCGAAATTCCAATTTGATTCTCTTTGGGTTGAGATATGATTAAAATTTTTCCTTTTATATTTGATTTTTAAAATCTAAATGATAGTTGAAATCTAAAAAATTATTTTTATTGAATCATAAGAATTTTAAAAAAAATATTTTATGAAGTAGCTGAAAAA
>PYAF01002033.1:1823091-1852033 GCA_007407185.1 Glycine tomentella | reverse complement strand
GACTTTTTGGAACATAAAACCATTTAATAAGTTATTGTAATCAATTTTGTGAAATATTTCTTTTTCCATTGATAATAAAGTCAATCTATTTAATCTTTGTTGAGACATTGTTGATTTTAGATAAAATTTTATTAATTTTAATTTTGAAAAAAGTTATTTCTGTCGAAGCAACATTTAGTGGAATCATTAACATTATTTTATAAGTAATAACGACATTTGGAAAAAAATTGAGTCTTCTAATATACTTAATTATGACAATAGGTGTTTCATTTTTCTTTGTTATAATATGTCTCAAATTTTAATTATGTAAATAAATCTAATCCATCAATATCTAAGTTATCATTATGTTTTAATGAATATTCAAGGTTAACACAACAATATTTTTTAAATCATCATCATCCAATGACTTTAATTTTTTAATGAAAAATAGAAAATCAAAAATATTTTCATACATTTTAAATTATACAAATCTACTTTGAAATGCAGTAATTGTTTGATCTATTATGTACAATAAATAATCAATTAAATGATTCTTCAAGAGATCTTACAACTTCATTGTCAATAACTTCATCAAATTGTTTATTTCTATGCATAATACGCTTTTCACAAAATTTAGGTTCTATATTCATTTCAATAGTAAGTTCTTTGGTAGAAATTAAAGCATTAAATGTAACGACCCGTATGCATCCGGTTCATTAACATTAACTTATGGTTGTTAAACGCAGCAGTTATCACAGATAATTAAAATGGAAGCCGTAAACAAAATGATGTCATCAAACGTCATAAACAACATCAATTGTACATTATATATAGTGAATTCTTATATTATACAATGTTTATACAAAACTGTACATAACCCTTCAGGGTACAAAGCATTAGGCATAATCAAAATAGATGAGCCAACAAGCTCTCAAAAAATCTATGCCTAAGGTTCATACAGAACCTATCCCTGCACAGGCTTCTTGCCCTAGGATCCACCATCAGCTCC
This sequence comes from Glycine tomentella, assembly GCA_007407185.1. Classification (NCBI taxonomy): domain Eukaryota; kingdom Viridiplantae; phylum Streptophyta; class Magnoliopsida; order Fabales; family Fabaceae; genus Glycine; species Glycine tomentella. The sequence continues at coordinate 1,851,045 of PYAF01002033.1, read as the reverse complement.
CTGAGCATTACCTGCAAAACATATGATCCCCAATAAGGGTGAAATAACAATCTCAGTAAACTCAGGGTCCTTGGAGGTCTTTCCTCCCCCTGGTTGACTTCCATGGCATATAGTATCAAAATTGGCATCACACACAATCCAGCCATCACGGCTCCCATAAGCATATCACTTGTATATCATAACACAGGTGTAACAATATAATAGATATACACATATTACATGGTCTGAGAGGGATCATCCACCCAGTGGTATAATCCTCCAAGACTTCATCCAATGCCTAAGGAAGATCATCTGAACAAGTACATTCCTTTAGGGCTTAATCCAACGCCTAAGGAAGATCATCTAAACAGGTACATTCCCTTAAGACCTCATTGGATACCTATGGCAATTCCGAGGGAAGATCATCTGTGACAGGTACATTTCCAACAGAAATCCATAGTACTCTATTCTACTGGTCAGAGAAAACTCATCAATCAACAACACATCATTACATTGTATATCATATACATGTTCTCAATAAAACAGTAACACACAATTTCAATACACATGATATACAATAATCATCACCCCCCTCGGGGTATGGTGGAACACAAGCAAGGGAAAACACTCCCAAGAACAAAGAGTTTACCTGCTCTCAGCACTATACCGACTCTTCCGGCTTCGTGGTAACAACCACCAGCAATGTCACTATCACGCCCTACATAAGGCATACAAACAATCAATCAATAACGGTTATCAACCATTAGAATGAAAGGAAACGCTATTTTTTTCCTTTAAAACCTCTATGTTCTCTATCTTAGGGTAATCATAGCTAACCACCTTATAGGCGATTCACAGACCCACAACAGGATCTATCTTGGTCCAACCAAGATCTTAGAGTCCCCTTAGACTCTGCATAAGTTCAATTCAATGATCTAACCAGACCATATTCCAACCATTATCCAACTTGACTAAAACAGTTATTGCAACACACTTTCACCGTTTATTTAGCCTCCTGAACAACTTTTGTAAAGACACTTAGGCTCATATCTATCCTAATACCTTCCATTTCATCAACATTCTTCCAACTCATACATATCTTAGGGTCAAAACCAAACTTCATCAAAATTCATGATTCAAAGCTTAGTATTCATCAGAACAACCCCCTGATCATACTTTTCTAAAGAATCCAAGCCTAATTTCAGCCCTAACACAATTTGGTTACTATTCATTCCAAGAACCATTTCACAAATCAATCAATAAAACTTGAGTTTCTTACCTCTAAACTGTCGAAGAAAGCTGGAGGATCGCTTCTCTAAGCTCTGGCGTCCTTGAATCACCTTCTATCTCCTCCAAAACTTAGTTTACAAAGTTCCCTGGAGAACGGGATTTCTCGGTTTTAAGGTTTTCTCTAAGGATTAAAGTTGGAATCTAGCTCATAAAGGGATTCTAATCAACTTTCTAGTTGAGTAGGAAGTGTTTAGATGAAGTATGATGAAGATATGAAGTTTTTCTAAGCTTCAATGGCAGAAACACAGGGAGGAAGAAGAAAAGGAAGCTTTTGGCCGTTCAAAACGCGAAATGACCCTTTATAATGGCCCAGAATGTGCTCTGGCGCTGATCACGCCACTTATGGCACTGATTGCGCCAGATTCCAGAGAAAATGTGTTTTCTAGAGCACTTCTGGTGCTGATCGCGCCAGAATCCAGAGAAAATGGGTTTTCTGGGGTGTTCCTGGCGCTAACAGCGCCACAATTGGCGCTAATCGCGCCACGACTAAATTCCTAGCGCTAACGGCGTCGTGCCTGGCGCTATTCGCGCCAAATATTTTAATAATATTTTTATTTTTATTTTTGGAACCATGGTTATTATATTTTCAAATCTATATTCCCTATATTTTTTAAAAAAAATGAAATAAGACCTTATAATTGTTCTAGCAAAATCGACACACATTTCTTTTGATCGCAAATTTTTACTAACTGAGTTTACTGCAAACAAAAATTCAAAATTTTCAAGTTCATAAGTTGTTAAACAATTAACTTCGCTTTTAATTTTAGGGTCATCACTAACTTTACTTAATTTCAATAAAACATCTCTTATATGTGAAGTTTGAAATCTTAAAGCTTTTACACTTTCAATATGACTTTCTCAACGTGTTTGTGATAATAATTTAAGATTTGGGCTAGAGATATGATCTTGTAAAACTTTCCATCTTTTAGTAGAAGAAGCAAATAGTGTATATATACGTTGCAACACACCAAAAAAAGATATAGATTTAGGACAAGAATTAGCTATTTTACAAAGTACCAAATTTAGACTATGACAATCACTGAGAGTATAAAATGCCCTAGGATTAATGTCTAAAAACATTTTTTCCACTCCTTGATGTTTTCCTTTCATATTAAACTCATTATCATAACATTCGTTTCCAGTGTTGCAACGGTTAATAACAATTAATATGTAGGTAAAAGGGAATGTTACTATTGAGTTGAAGCCCTTGATGGCGCATATGTTTAATACACGTATATTAATAGCAAAAAAAAAATTGATGGGCCTAAAGCAAGGGCTTGGGCTGGCCCGGGTAATTTAATTCAATATTTGGTAGTAGATTGAAATATACCGTTAGAATAAATTAGAAACGCCCTCTTCATGATAAAACCCATCCTACATTTTGAGTATAAGGCATTTGCTCATATTGATATTTGGTTCGATCCTTTTAAATAAGATCTCATACTTGAATCTTATATATTATAAAAAGAAATGAAGTTAACATCTATGAATTGTCAGTGTCAAAATTATTTTACACTGTCATTCAATCACAAATCATTATTTGAATTACTTTAAAATAATTATTTTAAAAGTCAACAAACTTATCATATATTATCATATATTGTGAGTTATAATTGAATGAATTGTAAAACTTTTTACTCTATTAATATATAATATTTTTTCTCTTAAAAAATATGATCTAGAGATGAGATCCCACTAAAAAGATGAGATTAACCATAACATATTTTGTATCAATATTATGGATAAAAAAAAAGAAAAAAACAGAAAAAAATGTAGTAGAGAATGGTATAGAAAAGATTGCATATTAGATGAAGCCTGAAAATTTGGAACTTTATAATCTCTTGCTTAAATAATGGAGCATATATATCTAGTTATGATTCTCTAGTCTTCTCTTGATCTTAACACCCTTCAATAAATTTTTTTTAAAAAGTGGGAAATTGGTGGTGGTGATGGTGGTATCTGTGTGTTTTGCCTCTTGTTGGTGCAGGTTTAATCCGTTTGTAATCTATAAATATGGTTAAAGTAATACTGAATCCAGGCGTATAATTAAATAGTTATATATAGTACAAAGACATAGTAATGATCTATGATAACAACAAAAGTTTTTTTTTCTGAATCGATAACAAGAAAAGTGAATAAAAAGTTGAGGTATATCAAAATTTTGAGATGTGACGAAAATAAAATAAAAAGGTATATTTAAAATTTTCCCTCTTCTGTTAAAATTGCTTCTTTCTTCTTAAATCTTGAATATATTTACAAAATAATCACTTTTAAATTAAATCTTTATACATTAAATTAAATTAAAGTATATTTTTTTAGTGCACTGTTTTGTGTATAATAGAGTATGTTATTCTTAATTTTAAAAAATTAATTATACATATCTATTTTTATAATTTCTGAAAATTTTATTTTAATATACATTTAAAAATACTTTATTAATAAATTTAATAATTATACACTAACAATATAAAACAGCTTAAAACTATCCATAAATAATATAAAAAAAATCACCGATGATATGAAGTACAATTTGTGACTCAATATACTTCATATGTTCAAAACTTTTTTTATGTCATACAACGACGATGCCCATGCACTAGCTAAATTTTATTTATTTTATCCACTGAAAAAATATTGCACAAATTATTAGCAGTCACATTACTTCTTCGAAGTATTAAGGATTGCAGAATTACCTGCCCAACAAGGAAATTAAATGAGAATGAATAAATAAATAAATAACATGTTACAGTTCAATTCAGTGACGGTGATATCCGGGTTCGGTCTCTCCCGTTCAATTATGGGTCGGTGTTACTTCTCTATTTCGTGTAATTAAAGAAAAAACACAAAAAACTGCTACTTGTTCCTTACCATTTATCAATCAATCCAAATTGTTTCAAATTTGAGTTTGGATACATAGTAACATTAAGTATATAAAAGAAAATTTTTGTTTGTTTAAATGATTTTATTTGACTTAAAAATAAGATCTTTTTTAAATGGATAGATACGTGAAAAAATGCTTACAATTTAATGTTTTAGGAATATGCTAGATTACAGTCTCATGCATGTGCAATAACAGTAATTTATAAATAATTTTCATGATTGCCCATTAGATGCATCTCCCCTTCCGGTGTTTGATTTGATTCTGATTTAATTCCTACAATGAATATGAAGAAAAAAAAAATACAAAAAATTCCCAAAGTTGATACCATATCTCCTCAGCTAGTTTATCTTTGCTGTTGCTGCAGGAACACGTGGGAACTTCCACGGGACTACTGTAGCTATATTCATTTGTTGTTTCCCGTCTACTATATTAGTATATATAAAAAGAGATCAAATCAAGGAATGTCTTATTTTCATAGGTTCCCACGTCTCTCACTGTATATATTGTTTTTGTTTTCTTTATAATAAGCTATTATCGTACTGGCCAATCGTCAGATCATGGCTGCATATCAAATAAGAATAGTTTATTGGCAAAATATATAAACCGTAATAAATAATTAATATTATATAAAATACAAAATTATGTAATTTTTATAAAGATTAACTATGTTTTGTTTTTCTATTGTTATGCTATGATCAGAGGAGATAACTGAACACGAGGTCTAGCGACAGAGAATGTTAGTTTTTTTTGCGCGAACAAGCTTTGGAACATAGAGACCGAAAAGTGATTTTCTTTTGATAGTGTAGTGGTGTTAGTTAAGTTGGCTTATTCATTTCAATAGAGTCTTTTTTTTATTAATAAATAATTATATATATATATATATATTTTGACGAATTCAAAAAAAATTTAAATTATTTATACTCCATTTATTTTTGTTTATAAGATCATTTATAAAAAATATAATACTCTTTTCTAATTGTTTATTGCATTAATTGAATTATTTTTTCCTAAAATATCTTTATTTAATTAATAATTTTTTAGTCAAATAATAATTGCTAGAAATTAAGGAGATAAAGTATTTCTATCTCTTATTTAGGATCGGAAAAAAAATAAGTACCAATAAGTTGAGAAAAAAAGTGAAAAGAGAAAGATGATTAATTTTAAAAAAATTAAGGATAATTTCAGAAGGATATTATAAATTATTGAAAAATTTAATTTTACTAATCAAATTAACTAATCTTTTCAAAGGATGTTAATTAATTGAAATGATCTTATAAAAAATGATTGAAGGAGTCATATTTTCATCAAAAAATATTATAAATTTTTACAATATACATAATATCATGATAAAAATGTAAAATACTTATATTTTTTCAAATTATAATTCGTCCTTGTACTTTATAAAGTAATAACAAAGACTACATTTACCTTTTTTTTTATGGAGACTAATTTAGTTGATTGATATGAAATTACAAATACTAAAATCATGTTTAACTATTCTCAAAATTTAAAAAGATAAAATTATAAAATTAATATCAATTTATTATCTCTTTTATTTTTGTAATTTTTCACATTCATTTTAAAAAATATTTCATGGCGACAATACCAATATTTTTACGGGAACAGAAATAAAATATATAGAATATATTCAAATAAAAACAAAATTATTGTGGGGACAATTGCCCTCATACACTTAAACGTGGATCCGTATATATATATATATATATATATATATATATATATATATATATATATATATATAAGCTCTAGTAATTTATTCAAAGTTATTAGAGGCGGTTCTACTTTTTAGAAAATATGAATTGAAATAATAACAAAAATATTTTCATTGGAACATTTTTCACAATCCCTAGAAAACTAGTTCTGGGATAAATAATCCAACTCATGATCATGGATGTTTGGAATCCATTAATAACTTGTACACACATACAAAAATGTCAGGTTATAGGTGTTTCTGCAAGTGTTCCATAAACAAGAAATAACCGAAACCTACAAATGTATCTCCTTCCAATTTCTATCCCGACAAAAAATCATACTCCCCGTAGGCCCACACAAGTTGCCTTTATATACATATTTCCTGCGCTCTCATTACCTCTCACAACAGTAGTTACACAACTAAGAGCCTTCAATTACATACCAAATTATCAATTCATCTATAAAACCTCTATCCCTATTACTTTATCAAAAAACATTGATCAGGCCACAGCTCAAGCTTCGAGAACGCATTGCCCAGTATTCATTGTCCACTGAGCCTAAGAGAAATGAAATCATGCATGTATGCTTTAAACCAACTCCACGCCGGAAAGGATACTCCTCTCGAAATAACCCACCCCTAAATATGCATGGCGTGCCTTCTGGAGACTCCATGCAGTCGCTCCCCATATAATGTGCCATTTGTCTAACTGAGATTTATACATATTTTATACGAAAATTAATTTTTAAATTTTATGATGAAAATCATTATCCAATAAAACATCATAAATATCATATTTGAATCATCAAAAAATCTTAAACAAATAATGTATTCATATTTCCATCGTGGTATTGATTTATCTTTAATCTTCTAGTCTTTAGTCTTTCCTTTTATGAGTTTTAGTCTTTCTCATTCAAATCACTCCTTATAGGGTATTCTCTCCATATGGAAAAGAAAGAAAACAAGCTTGATTTGATATATTGGGGACTATAACCCTATATATAGTGTTTATTGTTAGGTCAGTAAGCTTCCATTAAACCTAATTGGCTTAATATTGGTATCCACTCATTTATCTCATATTTACTTAGGAATCTATTTGGACATATTTAATTGATTACTTTAATTTACTAAATATATATTAAATAATATAATATAATTATTAATCCAATATGTAGCACATAATAATGTCAGAAAATTTAATTTCCTAACAATCTCCTACTTGGACTACATATTGACCTGAGATAATTATGTCATATATCCTTAGTGCGCAATTGTATGCTATTTATCTTTAGATTTCTCTTTAGATACAATCTGGTCCATCTCCTATATCAATATGAGATCATGGTGGCTTTTGTCACTCTTAGGCGTAACTAAACCTTCCATGGTCATCACACCAATATATTCAACAACATAGATCAAGTATGGATGAGTGGCATGAAAATTACATGTAATGTGATCTCTATCATGTCTATTTTCAACTGGTTATTCTTTAGTTCTTATGAGATTAATCCTTAATTTTTTGCATACACAAAGCAGAAACACAAGCACAAAAATACATATTCAGAGGGAAAATAACATCAAAGTCTTTATTCTGCAGAAAATAAACATATAAGTGTTTTTACATAGAACACCAACATAAAGAACTTTCACTAGACCATAGTGTCATCAAACAAAATAACACTCATATGAGCAGTATGCTTATGAAAAACCTTAGGCATTAAGCCTTTAGTAAGCAGGTCCACGAGCATGAAGTTTGTCCATATGTGTTATATGAAAATCTGACCGCTCTAAACTCTTTCTTTAACAACTAGAAACTTTATATCGATGTGCTTCGATTTTGAAGAGCTTCTGTTATTGTTGGAGTATAACACTACTAACTTATTATCACAATAAATCTTTAGTGGTCTTTCAACACCACTTACTACAAACAGCTCTGTGACAAAATTTCGCAGCCATACCCCATGGTTGGACACCTCAAAACAAGCCACAAATTCAACGGTCATAGTAGAGGAAGCTACAAGTGTCTGCTTAACACTCTTCCAAGAAATAGCTCTTTTAGCCAACATGTAGACATAATCTGATGTGGATCTTTTACTATCTTGGTGTCCATCAAAATCAGAATCAGTATACCCGATGATTTCTAATTCATCTGACCTCCGATATGTGTCATTAAGAAAATCCACTATTAGTCTTTTCTTGTTGAAGCCTTTTTTCCTTTTGCACATAGTGACCAATGAGCCCATTAAGAGTCCATTTATCCTTTTGTGTATTGTAACTCACCACAAATTGACTGTACTCTGCAGAAAGAGAAATAAGAACCAAGTGCACAAACAAATCATCAGATATCTCTAACTTTAGTGCCTTGAGTTTTCCACCAATATTAGACATCTCAATAATGTACTCCCTTATGTTCCCCTTCCTTTATACTTCATGGTTACGAGTTTTGCTAATGTGTTACTTATTTTCGCTTTTTCATTTTTAGCAAAATATTGTTAAATTTCTTTGAGGAACTTTCTAGCATCAGTGCTCTCAGTAATAAAGCCTCGAAACACCTCCAGAATGAAGCGTTTCATGATCATCAGACTCATGCGATTAGAGCGCTCCCACTTCTCTATGTAATCCAAATTTGGATTTTCGGAGTGGAAGTGAGTTTCTCCATCCTTAGCGCAAGGTCTAGATCCATACAATCAAAAACAATTTTCACATTCTCTTTCCTTTAACATTCATGTCATACCAAATGCATAATTAAAACAAAATACATATTCATGACATTAACAAACAATCCAAACTAACATGGGCCCATTTACATGACACCTAGCACAACATTAACATTTGATATTTGGACCAAAATATCAATTTAAAAGTGGTACTCTCAACACAGTAATCAAAATATTGACAATAAATCCTTTCAAACTATAGTCTTCCTTTGAGCCGACTAGCTTACATGAAAATCTTTATAATCGTCACATATTTATCACCACATGTATATTATTTGGCCAAATAATAATTTTTCTTTGGGCTGATGATTATTCGCATAAATAACAAATATACTCATCTTTATACTTCACAATAATGAATTATCCATAACAGATGTTACCTTGACAACAATATTGTTTCAACCAATATATCATGAAATACAAGACAATTAAAAGCAATAATAATTAAATAAAACAAACATAAATCAAAGGTTTATTTTATTTAATTAAATGCCTAAGTTCCTTAATTTTATTGTTCTCAATTTTCTGAATGGGATTATAATAAAATTACTCAAACTTTATCATTATTTTTTTTTTGAAATAAAAAACAGCAAATTATTTGCCAACATATTTAACCAAACAATATATAATAATGTTTCCCCTTTAATTTATTAACATTACAGGAAACTTGAAGCACAATTTTTTTTCTATCCAAAAAATGAAATAAAAAATAACAAACTATTTCTACGATAAGATGATGTTCAGAAACCATAACAACAAAACAATAGTTTGTTTTTTTTTTTATATTCAAAAAAATTGAAACAGAAAATAAAAAATTGTTTTCATGATAAGATGACACTCAAAAATCATACAACAAAACAACAATTTATTTTTTTAATTCTTTTTTATCCAAAAAAATGAAACAAAAAATAACAAATAGCACATAATAACTTTATGCAAAACGTATAAACCATGTGGCTTTGTCTTCAACGTGATAAAACAAAAACAAAAAAACTTTTGAAGAAAAAAAATTTATATCAAAAACTTTATGCTAATTATTGAGTCTTGGATTCCCGAAGAAAAATGTTAAAAAAATAACACCATGAATCAGGTAAATGCAATTCTCAAGAATAAAAAAATCATTCACAATAATTTTCCGATAATTCAATATGACAATGGCTCTGATACCAATTGTTAGAAAATTAATTCCTAAATCCTTATGCTGAAAACCATCACCCAATAAAACTCCAGAAACATCATATTGAATCATCAAGAAATCTTAAACAAATAATGTGTATCTGTTGCCATTACAACAGTGATTTATCTTTAATCTTCTAGCCTTCAACCTTTCCTTATGAGCTTTAATCTTCCTTAGTCAAATCACTCCTTAGAGGGTATTCTCTCTAGATGAGAAAGAAAAAAGAAAGAAGCTTTATTTGATATATTGGGGACCATAACCCTATATATAATGTTTATTGTTGGGTCAGTAAGCTTCCATTAAACCTAACTGGTCCAATAGTGGTATCCACCTATTTATCTCATATTTACTTAGGAATCTATTTGGGCATATTTAATTGATCACTTTAATTTACCCAATATATATTAAATAACATAATATAATTATTAATACAATATGTAACACATAATAATGTTAGAAAATTTAATTTCGTAACATATACATCTACCCAAGTTTTGTTGAATGTGCATGAACATCTCCTCTCATAACATAGATTCAACATTCAACCAAGAATAGTATTTCTTCCAGATAATTTGCACTTGTGGACATGTTAAGAGGATATGTACCATTGATTTCGTAGTGACACCAAAGAAAGAGCATATATCATTTTTGTTGCCACTAGGGATGGAAATTGGTCAGGCCGCCTATCAAGGGCCTTTGGCCTGGGCTGGGCTAGCTTATTTATTATAAAGGTCAATCTAAGACTTTTTGAAAATCCTATTTAAATAAAAAGGTCAGGCTCAAGCTTTAAAAAAAGTTTGTTAGGCCTATCAGGCTAGCTTATTTAATATATATATATATATATATATATATATATATTAAGACTTAAAAATAATATATTTATTTTTCTAAAAAAAATTCCTTGTTACGAAGGTGGATGATCAATCACTTCCAAAAATCACCTTGAAAATCTCATAAAATGATTATTACTTATTTGAAAATATAAGATGTTGAAACATTTTCTGTTTAAAAATTGTTTCTTTAACTTTCCTAAATTGATTTAAAGTGTTTTGTAAATTAAATTTTTATTAAAAATATGTTTTTTAATAGGCTTGTAGGCCAAACTAGACTTTTAAATAAGCCAAGCCAAGCCTAAAAAAAAAGCCTATAACAGGTAACTAGGTCAGGCCAAGCTTTATATTTTTAAATCAGGCTAAGGCCAGGCCTAACCAAGTCTAGTCTGGCCAGGCCTGTTTCCACCCGTAGCTACCATTGCACAATTCCTAATTCTTAAATTATCAATCGTGGCTAATCTATTAAGGCACATTTTCCAAATGAAAGACTTAATCTTGGAAGGGACTTTGAAGTGATTTATAAGATGATGATACTGTGAAATCACCTGAGGCATCCCACTCCAAGACCAAGAGTCTACGATTCCTTTTTTAAGTCCCTTTTATTTACGTTAACTTCAACTTTTTCTTTTGAATTTAGGTCATGATATCTCTCCTAACTATTGAATATTCCAGCATAACCACTTAGGCCCATTTAGTCTAAACATATACTCTATAATAGTAGTCCCTTAGTTAATATCAATTGGTTACAAGTGATGTTGAGTTAAGGTCCTTTAGGTTCAACGACACATTATGTCCCACATTAGTTGCTAATAATGTTGTCTTCCCGTAACAATTATTTTAAGTTTGAGTGTACTCCATAATAGTAGTCCCCAAGTTAGTATTAGATGGTTACAAGTGATGTTGACTTAAGATCCTTTAGGCGACGTGACACATTATGTCTCGAATAAATTGTTATTGGTTGTCTTCCCGTAACACTTATAGTTTATCACTTTTTCATGTTCATCGTCCCTATAAAAAAGGTTATGTGAGTTTTGGACTCCCTTCTAATAGTTTCTCTTTCAAATAATGGCCTAAATATTCATCTTCTCTTCTATTAAGGAATTGATGCACTAGCATTGGGAGGTTTCTACCATCCACATGCTAAGAGAGGAGAATGTTTGTGCTGACAATTTGGTCAAGGTGGGGATTCACTTCACTTCAGTGAGCTTGTGGGTTCTAAGTCTGTTGGGTTGCAAGTTGCAATACCTTATTTCTAGAGATGCTAGGGGGGATAGTGTTCTTCATATTGTAGTTTCTTTTTTTCCCCCTTTGTTTGTGCTTTGTTATTTTAACAACTACCAAATTTTTTTTGATTTTTGAATTTTAATCATAATTTGTTGTCAACTTTCAATATTACAAAAACGTTAAATTGTTAGCATCCAAATGAAATATAGATGTGCCACATTAGCATAGCAAAAAACTAATATCACTTAACATTTTCATTAGCACAAACACGCTAAATACTAACCCTAGAATTGAATTTTATTAGAGCATTCTTCAATGGAAATTTCTTAAGTAGGTTTCTTAAGTTACTTTTTGTGGTTCCAATAGTGTTATGTCATTATAAGAAACTCTTACACAATTTTGCTCAAATGGTAAGAAACTCTAGGAAACTTCAAGAAACTCACTTTTATATTTTTTATTTATACTTAATTATGATTTAATTATGGTGTTTTTATGTGTCAGATAAATATTATTTTTTATTATTAAGAAACAATTCCTTGTATAAGATACAAATCTTATTTTTAAGAAACTCTCACCGTCACATAGATTTGTTCAAAATGGGAAAGAAACTGTTAAATTCTTCAAAAAACCCTTATTGGAAATGCTCTAAAATGAGGCAACCATTGTATCTTACTTTGCTCTACTATAAAATAATGACGGTGGCTGAGGTAATGGGGTAGGAGTGGCAGTGATGGTGATGGTGACGATAGTGGTGGGGCGGGTGGAATGGTGGTGGTGGTGGCAGTGACGATGGTGGTGGGGCAGGAATAGTGGTGGCAAAGATGGTGGTGGAATGGTGATGGTTATGACAGTGGAACGATGATGACGATCTTTTAAAATTTGGATCGACTCGGCCAGTCAAACCAATTAGATAGCGACCCAGAGGTTTGGCCCAACCGACTTGCTTATTAGATCAACCATGCATTGAACCTGGTGAACCCGATACGACCCGGTCAGGTTTATGGTTAAACTAGTGACCCACTCACCTGAGTTAGGTCACGCTCAAGGGTGGAAACATGCTGAGTCATGCAGGTCAATTAAGGTTGGGTACAAAATTTTAATTGTTTTTAATAGAGACTAAATCATGCTGGTCAATTAGTAACCCACTGGTTCGACCATTGATCCAGTGATCCAATGCCTTAACCAAGTCAATCATTGGTCCAATTTTTAAAATTATGAGTGGTGGTGAGGTTGAATAGTGAAAACGACAGCGACAAGAACGATGAAGGCAGTAGAATGCTGGTTGTAGTAAGACCTATATTTTTGCTAACTTATGAATAAATGATTGAATAATAAAAAATAATTTAATTTTAAAATTATGGTTATGTTTTGTGTGTATTTGTATGAAGATATTTTTAGAAATTTGACATGTTTGACTATTGGCAGTGCATAAATACAACTGTGAAATGGCTAACATATAAAGTTGAAGCTTGAGAATTTACTTATAATTAGTTAAATTTATTATAATCAGATTCACTTGATGTCAAAGTTATATTCTCACCTTATACATCAAAGTGAAGTAATAAGGGTTATCTGACTAATAAGTCTAAGAACCCAGACTGTAGTATAAGTTGGAACTGACTATCTAACACCTAACTGAGACTATTCCATCATTCACAAAGACACATGAGAGATTTCATATTCATTCTAAGACTTATTTCAAGTCATAATTCCATTTGGACAAGAAATAACTAAACCTGAGATTTCTGACAAAACCTATTGAGATTTGTCCGTGTATTCTTTACCAGTACACAAAATAGCTTTGTTTTCACTAGATAGGGTGGACCCACGAAATTATCTCTCTTTTCCACCTAACTAAGTGGTTTCATTTCAACTAAACTCATTGAAAAGTAACCAAATAAGCTTAACTACATGTACTTGCAAGTACACACATTTACTTTACCTATTTCATATGCATTGTAGTTAAGATTAGCATAAATCAAATCATGTTCCTTACTTATGTGCTGGCTGAAATATCTCATTGGGAGAGACTAAAATTTGAACTTTCAACAACTTCATGAAGTCTTGACCTATTTTTCTATTTCCTAAATTACTCTCATGTATGTCTTTATATTCACGTGGATCAGATCAACACACACAAACTTTCTCCTAAATTACCCTTCTAAATTACCTAATTCCATTTTGACAAAAACACTATCATTTCTCTTTATATTCACGTGGATCAAATCATCACACACACACTTTCTCCATTTCATCTCATTTCCAAGCTCAAAGTGCAAAGAGAAGAAGAGAAGGAAGAAAGGTAAGTTGAAAACCTCATATCTAGTTTTCATTTCCTCTTGAATATGTCTTTTTTCTCTTGATTCCTACTCTTTCCTTTTCATCTTAACAGTGAAGTGACTCTTTATTCTCTATTATAAACTTCCATGTTTCCATTCTCTTATTATTAGTTGAGGTTAAGTAAAGGAGAAGCCAAAAGGATGCCATTTCCACCTGTGCTTGTTGCTAGTTTGAGTTGGCTAAGGAGAAACCCATAAGGAAAGCTACCTTGTGTGTGTTAGCATGCTTGGTGGTGTTGTTTTGTTGTTTTGTATGGTGTTTATTTCATGATATATGATTTATTTGAAGATTATTTGATGAAAGATTGTGAAATAGCATGATGTGCTTGAAGATGGCATGCATCTATTGGTGTTTTTGTATGTACATTGTGACTTGTTTTTGTTATATATTGAGTTGTAGTTATTTCTTCAAGCTTATTCCACTTTTAAACTAAAGAAGACATAAAACAATAAAAAAAATGGACACCTAAAACACCCAAAAAAGGTTTAGAAACAAAGGAGATTCACTTACTAGAAGTTAACTTATGCTTTCTAGAAAATGCTGGTGGGCAGTACGAACCTTTTTGCAAAAATGTAACTATCTAAGAACCTTATGATATTTGAGTTTAAACCATAAAAATATAATTCTCAAGCTTTAAAAGTACCTATCACATGTTAAATTCCAGTGAGAACTGTATTTTCTATGATTTTTAAGATTTGAAACTTGTGTACTGGATTCTGATAGAAAAGTGTTTTTGGACTTGTTTAGTATTAGAACCATAACAAAGGATCTACACATTGGGTTTTTGCAAGGTCAGACTTTTTAGAAACAGGAAAGAATAGTCTAAAACATGGTAAAAAGAGTTTCTCAAGAATAAGTACTTTTGTGGGATAAAGTAGAGAGATGAGTGGATTGGTCCTTTTTTAGGGATAATCTAACCTATTGCTATTCTTTATTTTATTTAACTTTTTGTAGATTTTTAATTAAGACATATTTACTTTTTTGCAAAATAGACACAATAACTTTAAAATGATATATGGCATGTATGAAACTAAAATGTTTTGGTCACTCAAATGATTATCTCTTTCGGACCTTGAAAATAGAATAGCAAAACCCTAAGTTTTTCAAGTTACCTTAAAGAAATTAATTGAATTATTTCTATAGCTTGTGTTGCGACAAGCCACTGCAGACCACTATATCACTCCATAGATCAGGCGTTCGGTCCCAAATAGTTTTGGCATGTGCCAATCTTGTTGTCCAGTTGAGGTGTTGTTGATTTTACAATGATTAAGGGATTATCTAGCTTGATCACTCGACTGTGTGAATCTCCATAGAGTAGTCATTGCATTGCGAGTATGAGAGGTCCTGATGTCTCTTTGCGGAAGTCATTGTTTGGCGTTGCATGACATTTCATATATGATGTTATGTATATGTTGGATTTGTCTCTTACATTTGGTTAATGATAAATGTGCATGGATGATTGACATATCCTCTGCTGTATTATTTATCTACTATGTTAGATGTCATACGATTAGTTACATTCCCACAATATATATGTATATATGCCTTGTTTTCGGTAACTTATCCTTGGATTGTTTCACATGTGGTTTTGTGCTTGTGATGATCTCGGACAACAAGTTTGTGGGAGTAGATGGATGAGATTTGTTACGGACCCAATATATGAGCCTAATAAAATGTCCCATTAAGGGTCCATTAGTTCATAATCTCAACAATAAATGAGTAGATCTTAACAACGTGCATAACAGCCATCGAAGGAGATCCCAACAAACAAATATCCTAATCCCAACAATTAGGGATTATATCTTATCTAATCAAGAGGTTATATCTTATTTAGTCACGAGATGACAACAATTAACCTAGAGGTAACATCCTTATAAATAAAAGGTACGCTCACAGGTACGCCCATTCTCTCTCGACTTTATTATATGTTGTCACTGTGCACACGCATCATGCCCATTGGCTAAACACCATCTCAATATCAAAGTGCATAGTGATCTACTTAGTCTAGGGGTATTTCTTCCATAGATACCTTGGAGAGAGTTATTGATCCAAGATTAACATACTAGCTATTCAGGTAAACATCCTTGTTCATAAAACCAGAACAAGATTGAAGACCCACCCTTGGTTATTCTTCTATTATACTTGATTTGCACATTCTACGATAGTCAAATGTATCAAGATGTTGCCACAAGAGATGGTCAACAGACATAAGGCATATTTGTCACATATGTATCTCAAGAGGATGAATCATCTTCCCATGAAGGAATTTAAATCTATGACTATAGACTTCCCTTTCGAGTCTTTGTTCTGGCATCATTTGATGTGTCGGCAGATGGTAGTATAGGGGAACTTATTCATGAAGAGGGTACAACAATTATTCAGACAATACAACGTCTCTTTTGTCTCTAGAGCTTGATAGGAAAAGGAGATTTCTCTAAAAGTCTCTCAAGGTTTATGTTTTGCAATTAATGTACGACCAACATATGGAGTGTGTGATGTATCTCCTTCTCCATTTTGGATGTATTAAAGTAGGTAGTGGGTACACTATTGATGGTCACACACGTTTCACCTAACTTTTTTTTTATATTTCTATAATTTTAGTTTGTATCTATATCTAGTGTATGACTTATTGAAATTATTTGTATGTTAATATATGTTTTCAATTTATAGTTATCACAAAAATTAACTCGTAATTTCATAAATAAAATTAAATAAGAGTTTTCATTGAGTTAAAATTTAGTAGAAAACTTTAATAGCACAATTGGGGTGTCACAATGGTGGTAGGGTAAAATAGTGGTAGTAGCAATGACAATGACAATTGAGGCATCAGATTGCTGACAACAACAATAATAATTGTGGTGGTGGAGGCGACAAAGACGAGGTGGTGGTGCAGTGAGAATGACATTGGTAGTGGCAGCGGTGGAGTGGTGGAGGAGATAATGATAGTGGCGGTGGTAGTTAGAATGTGTTCTTTAAAACTAAAAACCAAATTGACAAAATATTTTTTCTTTGTTTTGAAAATGCAGATAGAATTATTTTAAAATTATGTTAAAACTAATTTAATTTCATTTGTATCGACTACGTCTTGTTTTAAAAATTATATTTAAAAATAAAAAATTAGAAACTCACAGATATCTCAAAATGAAGCCTTATTTAAGAAATCTAAATCATTTTTTTTGGCTGAGGGAGAAATCTAAACCATATATTCACTTAGATTAAGGACATGTTAATAGACTAATAAATAAATAAATAAAAATATACCGTATACCTTCATAAAATTAGTTGAACCAGTCTACTGATTCGACTCCCACCACTCCGAAGTCATAACTACTTTCTGGAAGAAGGTTTTTCAAGGAAGGGACGACCTAGCTTACTAATGTACGGTTCCGGTGTAATGCTATATATCGTTATTTATTATACTAATATAAAGTTATATTCAAATGACATGTACGAACCGTGTAAGAGCCATAACCTCCCATCGTGACCTAAAATCGAGCCTCAAAATTCAAAATTCCAATCCATGTTCGTTGTATAACTTTGACGCACTCTCTCTCTCTCTCATAATCATTTCAAAGTCTTTTTCTCTCTCTAACCGTTCTTATCTGAGTCAGGCAGGTACTATGCAAGGTCACCTATAAGTACGGCAATTTTTTCTATCTCCTAAAGTTTGGACTTTTCACTAACATTTCGCTTTCAATACCTTCCGTTTCCTCTTTCTTTTATTGTTTTTTCTTTTACTCTCTCTCCCGGATATATCCACTTTCAAAATGAATTATTATTTTATTTTGGAGTAAATACTCATTTGGGTCATGAAATTACGAGGCAGTGATAAATTAATTATTAAAAATAAAAAATTAAATTTACTTTTTAATGTATAAAATATGTAGCAAATTGATTTATTATTAAATTCATGAGATTATTTTATCATTAAATTATAATATTTAAAAATGAATTTAATAGTAAACCTTTTAAAAATCAACTCGATAATATTAAATTATAAAATTTGAGGGTTAATTTATTATTAAATTGTTAAATATTCATAGACTAAAAATAAGTATTTGTTAAGTATTGATAGTATTTTTTTTTTAAAAAAGTGTGTGTCGCTCTTGTGAAATGGCTCCTTTCGTACTGCCCGGACTTGAATCTGTCCTTCATCATATAGTCCTCCACCATATGTCATCTGCATTAGATGAAGAAAGAGACTCGTTCCGAAATGACCATAATACCCTCCGTATTTCGGCTTATGAATTCCGTCCTTCTCCGTACGGATCACTTTGTATGCTAATAAGATCAAATTGCCCCGGGTTTGTTTTCTAATCACAGTCTCGCTACTACTTTTCATTAACTTGGATATTTGCTTAGTAGTTTCTTTTTTCGTATGTTTGGTAACGAGGAAAAAAAAAATTTAAAACTTAAATTGAAAGAAAAATGAAAAAAAAATTAATTTTTTTTCTTAAGTTAAGTTTTCTTTAGATTTTTTATTTATTTTCTCTTCAATGAAAAAAGTATTATTATATGTGTTTTTTTTTTCAATTTTTCTTCTTCTACTTTTACTCCTTCCAAATGTATCCTTAAGCATTTGAAAAGTTATTGCATATATTTGAAAAACATTAGTTAAAATTCAATTAAAACATATTACAGTATTAAAGTTTCGTGTCATTTAATAAGATTCTCTTATACATAATAAAATTGTTAATTTTGTAATAATTAATCTAAAATTATGTTT
Organism: Glycine tomentella; assembly: GCA_007407185.1. Classification (NCBI taxonomy): domain Eukaryota; kingdom Viridiplantae; phylum Streptophyta; class Magnoliopsida; order Fabales; family Fabaceae; genus Glycine; species Glycine tomentella. The sequence goes on along the minus strand of PYAF01002033.1, from coordinate 1,832,167 downwards.
ATGATAATTATAATTATTAACAATATATACAAACTAAATTTTAAAAACATGTGAAAGAATTATTTTATTTAATTATATAATTTGTTTACACAATCAATTAATCATAATATCTTAAATATGACTTTTAAATTAATTATTATAAATGAAACAATTTTATTACATATAATAATTTATAGTTGAAAATATATTTTAATTTAAGTTATATTTTATGTATAAATGCCTGCTAGACTTTATTTGAAATGAAAAATAAAACACATAATCAAATAACAACTACCTATTTGCCCAAAAATAAAGTTTCCCCCCGATGAAAAGAACAACAACTATCCTTTCTATTTAGCAGTATCGTTAGCAAATAAAATAAAAAATAATTATGGTTTGGTTATTTTATTTATCCACTAAACTTACAAAAAACAAGTTTTTCTAGTAATGTTATTTGTACCTAACAATGTAATAAAAAGAAATAGACAAGAAAATTATCATGAGTTGTTATATGAGTAACATTTTTTTTTATATAATTCTGCAAAAGATACTCAATAAAAATATTTAATATGAAAAATAATATCTGCCTGTCATAATTTCATAAAAAAAAACTCTTATGAGTTTATCCTTTCTTATTCAAAACATGCTTACAAATTTTCAAACTATTCTATTCCACTATGATGCTGCTGTATCCCTGACCTAACTTGTGTAATTGCAAAGACAGAGCGGGGCAACTTTGTCTTTTCAGGAACGGATACGAACACTACAAAGAAGACAAGAGGGGCATTTTGGTCCTGGTGGACTCTCCTCGTCTCTCTCACTCATTCAATAAATCTCGCGTTAACAGTTATTACCCCAACAAACTCAACAACAACAACAACAACAAAAGAAACCCATCTCTTCTCTCCAAAACGACCAACCAAACGCAAAACGCACAACAACGATGAAGAAGCAGAAGCGCTCGGACCCTGAAAACGACACCACTAACCCCTTCGAGGTTCTCACGGAGGAGCTACTGTTCGTGATCCTGGACTTCCTCGAAACGGTGCCGTTGGACAAAAAATCCTTCTCTCTGACGTGTAAGCGGTTTTACTCCGTTGAGGCAAAACACCGTCGTTTGCTTCGGCCGTTACGGGCAGAGCACCTGCCCGCACTCGCTGCCCGCTACCCGAGCGTAACGGAACTAGACCTCTCGCTGTGCCCGCGCGTGGGCGACGGCGCGCTCGCGCTGGTCGCCGGCGCGTACGCCGCGACCCTGCGGCGGCTGGACCTATCGCGGTCGCGGCGGTTCACAGGGAGCGGGCTTATGAGCCTCGGAGCTGGGTGTGAGTACTTGGTGGAGCTGGACTTGTCGAACGCGACGGAGCTGAGGGACGCCGGCGTCGCGGCGGTGGCGCGTGCGCGGAACTTGCGGAGGCTGTGGCTGGCTAGGTGTAAGAACGTGACGGATATGGGGATTGGGTGTATTGCGGTGGGGTGCAGGAAGCTGAGGCTGATTTGCTTGAAGTGGTGTGTGGGGATTGGGGATTTGGGCGTGGATTTGGTTGCAATTAAGTGTAAGGAGCTCACAACATTGGATCTCTCTTATTTGCCTGTGAGTTCTCTCTCTCTCTCTATCTCTCTTTGGTGTTCATTGATTGAATCTGGATATGGATTATTGATGGTTCGTTGGTGATGTTTTCTGTGTTTTTTTTGTTACCATGTTAATGGTACGGAGTATCATTGGCTTTGCTGATGATAATCTCTGTTGGGAACTGACTGACCACCTTTATCCACAAGACTCAAACATGAGATCTTGTTTAAGGGACTCAGTCCGGTGACCAACAACTTGTTGCTGATGTTTCTGTGTTTGATTTAATTGATTGGATTGGCTTATTTTTGGTAAATAATTATAGTTTTTGTTAATTATAAGGTTTCATTATCACTTTTTTTTTTTATATCCATATCTGCATGATTTTTAGTCCTTGTAATGTTTTGATTCCTATACAGATACACTTTAATTCATTTTAGTCCCTGCCGTTAGATACATATTTAGTTTTATTTATTTATTTTAAAAATTAAGAAAGGAGATTAATTTTCATATTGTAAAGATTGTTATGCTGTAGAGTGTAGACTGATTATAAATCTTCTTAAAAAAATAAATATGACTTTTTAAGTAATTAAAAAAGTTCAATATATTGTTGTGATGAATGATGTCAGTGTATTCTGATTGAATTATTAATAAATTGGTTTCGTTTTATTTTAATTAGTTGATTACTTGATAATTTGTTTTGCTGTTCATAGTAGTCTTATTTAGCTTAGGCTTTGGTTGTTGTTGGGGAGGGGAGTCAGATTTTAGGTTTGTTAATGCTGAAAGGGTCAAGAAGTATTGAATCGGCTCACGTGAGGGGAAATTAGAAAATATAAGTGCTTGAAGAATATTTTATTTATTTATTTTGAAGAGGCAAAAGGAGATTATTACACTGGTGGTTCGGTAATCTTTTGTTTCTCGAACAAGTGGTATTGATGTGTGAAATTATTTGGGTTTTTTGTTTAACAGTTACGGTTTAGTGTTTCAACTATTGTTTTGAAGTTCAGTTGGTTTTAGTGGTCTGCTTGATTGTGCTATTTCTTGAATGAGTTGTGTATTTGAAATGATCTGGTTGATATAACTAGTGTTGTTGGTGTTTTCTTGTGTTGTGCAGATCACGGAGAAATGTCTGCCGTCAATCTTCAAATTGCAACATCTTGAAGATTTGGTCCTCGAAGGATGCTTTGGCATTGATGACGACAGCCTCGATGTTGATCTCTTAAAACAAGGGTGCAAGACATTAAAGGTATATGGGAATAGTTAACTTGTTCATTTCTGTTATTTTATCTATCAATGACAAATATAACTTCTGCATAAACTTATTCAAATGACATGCCAGTTTATTTCTTCTTATTTTCTTGCTTTTACTATCAGGTTGAGTGTGAACTTAGATACAAGTTATTGTATTTTTTTTTCTTAACATTTTGGTACTATCATATGAAAGATGTTAACTTGGTTACATTTCAATGTGCCGTTAGTCAAAACTATTTGATTGCATCAACCTATATATTGTTGATTTTTCTTGTCTTCAGAGTGGACTTGTTTTCTTTATCTAACTTAATATTTGACAAGTTCTGTCTTCTGCAGAAACTTGATATCTCAGGTTGTCAAAACATAAGTCACGTTGGGTTATCAAAGCTAACAAGCATTTCTGGAGGTTTAGAGAAACTCATTTTAGCAGATGGTTCTCCTGTAATTCCACTTTCCCTTCTCTCTCTTTCTGTATGGGTGCATTTTTTTTTTTTTTTTTTAACTTGGGGGATGAATATTTCAATTGTAACTAATTCTTGGCATTTGATTGTCCAGGTCACTCTTTCTCTTGCTGATGGTTTGAATAAACTTTCAATGTTGGAATCAATTGTATTAGATGGCTGCCTTGTTACTTCTGAAGGATTAAGGGCCATTGGAAATTTGTGCATTTCACTTAGGGAGCTTAGTCTAAGCAAATGTTTGGGAGTGACAGATGAAGCACTCTCATTCCTTGTGTCAAAACACAAAGATTTAAGGAAGCTTGACATCACATGCTGTCGCAAGATAACTGATGTTTCCATTGCCAGCATTTCAAATTCATGCACAGGCCTAACTTCTCTCAAAATGGAGTCATGTACACTAGTTCCAAGTGAAGCATTTGTCTTGATTGGAGAGAAATGCCATTATCTTGAGGAGCTTGACCTAACAGATAATGAAATTGATGATGAAGGTTTGCCTCTGTCTCTCTTTGAAGACTTTAACTGCCACATCAGCTGCTATACTTACCTTGTCTTTCTGCAGGTCTTATGTCCATTTCTTATTGTTCTAGGCTCTCCAGCTTGAAAATAGGAATATGCCTGAACATAACTGACAGAGGACTTACCTATGTTGGCATGCATTGCTCAAAATTAAAGGAGCTGGATCTATACAGGTGTGTGATTCATATTCATGAGAATTTGCTTTTCTTCTCATAAGATGAATTGTGTATCCATTCTTTTAATTTTTATTTTAGCAACAACTAGTATGACTATCAAATCAGGTTGAGTTGTCAACTGTCAAGTTTAAAATAAAATTATGGGATATAAATTGCCATAGTAGTTGGTATTCAATATTCATGTATAAACATTTGAAATATTTAATACATGTGGAAGGCATATAAGTCTAGCTAACTGGTTTAGTTGAATTTCAAAGTAGATCGATGGTTAAAACAAGTCTAACAACAGTCTCAGACCTACCTCGTCTAAAGCATACCCCCCAAAAACAACATGAATATCTTTTGATTGATATTGTCAAATTGAAGTTTTTTGTTCGTAGTCATCATAGTTTGTTCCCCTTTTTTTCAGGTCTACCGGGGTAGAAGATTTGGGCATTTCAGCAATTGCTCGTGGTTGCCCTGGCCTTGAGATGATAAATACATCCTACTGTACTGGCATTACTGACAGGGCACTAATCACCTTGTCAAAATGTTCAAATTTGAAGACACTTGAAATTCGAGGATGTCTTCTTGTTACATCCATAGGTCTGGCAGCTATTGCAATGAATTGCAGACAACTAAGTTGTCTAGACATAAAAAAGTGTTACAATATTGATGACAGGGGGATGATTGCACTAGCTCATTTCTCCCAAAATCTAAGACAGGTATTTTCCTCATGTCTCACATTTCTGGGAAACATCAAAGATTTAAGAAATCTTTACTAAGATTCTGATGTTATTATATTCTTTTTGCTTTATTTGCAGATAAATTTGTCATATAGCTCAGTTACAGATGTGGGGCTTCTGTCACTTGCTAATATCAGCTGCCTTCAAAGTTTTACTGTGCTTCACCTGCAAGGCTTGGTTCCAGGAGGACTGGCTGCAGCCTTATTAGCATGTGGAGGGCTAACAAAAGTGAAGCTTCATCTTTCACTAAGACCTCTGTTACCCGAGCTGCTTATCAGACATGTAGAATCACGTGGCTGTGTGTTTGAATGGAGAGATAAAGAGTTTCAGGTCAATTTCATGTCCGGTTCCTGTCTTAAGATTGAGCAAAATACTAATTGATAATTTTGGAACCAAACCGTTTTTTTATCTCAAATTATGTGACATCACTGTATCCTGGCCCTCTATAGTCTATACACTTCTGCTAATGATGACCATAAGAGGTCCTCTTCACATTCTAATTCTAAAGGAACAATTTAGTTGTTTAAGACTTTAATTTAGCAAGGTTGACTTGAAGTTAATTGTTTCTAAATTCTAATAAAGATTATTATACTTACATAAAGTGCTGGGTTAAGGATCAGTCAAGTGGGTTAATGTTGTATGGTAATTAATATTTTTAATTTGATTGCTGACGTTCTTTTTTGTTCCATGGACAGGCTGAATTGGACCCGAAGTGTTGGAAATTACAGTTAGAAGATGTGATGCTATAGGATTTTCTCAGGTTTGAAGTTTTGATAAAGATGACTTGCCACATGACTACTCATGAAATTCAATTCGGAAGTCATCATCTTCTCTGAATTCAGAAGTTACTCTGTTCACCTACCTACACTACAAGAAATGTAGAAAGTAGAATGAAAAATGTCAAAAGTATTCTGTTTAGTCCATTGGAGGCTACACAGGCATTTGGAATGGAGGTTGCTGATTATCCTTCTGTAAGTCTCGCCTAACTAGGAAAAGTTTTTGGAGTCTCAACTCAAGCAATTAAGTTGTCCTTGGTAGAATGTTGAAGGAGGGTCAATCGCTAGTGTGAAAAGCCGGAAATCAACGTATAAAAGTAAAAAAGTTTTGTTCAATCTTTTTTTTTTTTTTTTTGAATTGCAAATAGCAGGATTAGTTAAGTGTAACAAAACCCATCTTAACGTCTTTCATTTTATTTTAATGATTTATTTTGGGAGTACAATTGGAAATGCTAAGAGAGTGGAAGGCAGTGGCTATCAAATGTATAAAAACACTAACTTCTGTTCAATCTTTTCTCTTGGCAGTGAAAGAAAGATCAAGTGTGTAAGACTTAGTGACTTGTTTTGTTTATTATTTTCTATCAGTCCAAATAGAGCTGTTCATGGACATCCAGAATAGAAGTTTCAAATTAGTTTTTACTTTTGTTGACATCTTTTTGTGGACTAAATTTCCTGGCGCAGTAATTATCAGATGGCACAATGAGATTGCCCTTTTGTTAGGTGTTTAATGGGATTCCCTTCCCCAACAAATTGGAAACTAACTAGCAGAATGTAACTTAATTACGACTAAAATTGTATGATAATTATTTGTTGATAGGCCTCTGTTGACGATAGTTGACTCAGGACCACTTGAGCCCCTAAAAGTTATGGACCAAAAACTAAAAATTCTGTGAAAGATTTCCCAAAAGTACAAACCAATTGCCTTATTAAAAGACCTATCCAACGAACTTACTTGTCTTCTGTTGGGTTGGCATCAATTTTGAACATGTTAAGACGTCCAACTATAACTGACAACTTCTCTTTGAGAATTTTAGCCACTTTCAGGAGAAAGAACATCTTTAACACTTTTGCTTTGTGAATAAAAAGCAGGATAAAAATTAGATGATTCCAACCGGGAGTGTAAAGTATAACATAACAATGAAGATCCCACCGGGAGTAGAACCCAGGTCGCTGGATTCAAAGTTAAGAGAGCTAACCACTACACCATGGAACCAAGTACGGACGGAAGATTTTACCATTGCAATGTTAAAAAAAATTTGCAGCATTTATATTTTAGTTAACATTGGTTAAAAATGTTACCATAGAAGGATGGATGATGAAAAATTCATGCATATTCTATAATTTTTGTTTCTTGAAAGAAAGAAAATTTAGATAAATTGGATCTCAATGACTCACTTGAATCAAGACAGACCTCAAGACTTAAAACACCTATATGGTATTTTTAAAATTGAAGAGAATAAAATATCTATCATTCAACTTTCGCATGCATTGGCTACATGGTATTTTTATATTATAAGCAACGAGTCAATTCTAATTAAAGCTGTGCATGGATTAACTATAGGAAACTAGCAAATTGAATGTAACCTAAACACGATTGAAATTATAACTACATGATAATTAATTAATTAGTTCGTAATATGCTTTTGATAACAATAATTGGACCATTCTCGGTGTGTTAGCAAGAGAAGTTTCCAAATGAGCAACAACTTGGCCCCAGAAATGTAGGTATGAAACCAAAAAACTCAAGACCAGTCAAAAGTTTATGTTGAGATAAGTCGAGTGTCCAACTATAACTTGTTTATAGATTCTCTAAATGAATTCACCAACAAGGTTCAACAAAACTCATTTCGATTATGAAAAAGAATAATAAAAAAAATGGGATTAATATCATGATTTTTTTACTACCAAGGAAGAATAATAAAAGAGTGCAGAGTAACAAAACTCAGGTCCTACCGGAAGTCAAACCCAGGTCACTGGATTCAAAGTCCAAAATGCTAACCACTACACCATAGAACCGAGCACGTACAACAATCTTTACCCAAAACTCTAATTCCTTTACACCCATTTTGCCATGTAGAGAAAAAAGAAAAGAAAAGAATTCTTTATTTATTAATTGTTAATAATGTGTAAAAAAATTGAGTATATGTATAACAATAGATAAAAAAGAATACTTATATCAACAAGTGTTTATTTATGGTCTCCAACTTTGTAGACCATTTTATCCCCTAATAAACACCAATAGTCTTTAAATGATTTAACCAAAAATAACAAGAATCATATGCAAATGAGGAATACAAATTTTGGTTAATCATTCCATTTATTATTTTACCTCTCAACTAAAATAAGAATTACTTATCGTAACCATCCACTAATTTCTCTTCACTCTTTCATTTTTCCACCCTCCTCAAATAATACTTCACGTTTTGTCCTCGACGTAACTAACAACATCAATCGCCTCTTTCACTGTTCACGATTTTCGCGCCAAAACCATGAAGCTTGACAGCTCTAATGGCCAGGCTCTTCTCGCCGCCGATGTTTCCCGGCCGCATGACGACGGCACCGAGGAGGAGATATTCGTGCCGACGCTCAACTTCGCCACGGTCGACAACAGCATTTTTAGGGCTGGCTTTCCCGATTCTGCCAACTTCGTATTCCTGAAATCACTTCGTCTTCATTCCGTAATGTGAGCTTCATATTCCGCTCCTTCATTTCTGACTATTGTTGAAGGATCCGTATATGTAATAGTATTTAGGTGTTTGTGCCCTGAACCATATCCAGAAATGACTTCGGAATTTTTGAAGGCCAACGGAATAAGGCTTTATCAGTTCGGGATCGATGGCTGTAAGGTTTGTATTATGCCTTTTGTGATCACCGTCTTTGAGAATTAGGATATGCTTCTTTTTCTAACATAATAAATAAATTGAGGAATAAGATGGGTAATTTATTTAATATTATAAAAAAATTTATATCTATGTATATAATAATTTTATTTTTATATTATAACCTAATAGTAAGATAAAGATAATTTTAAAAGATATGCACACACAAATATAATGTGAAAAAATTTTATTTGTATGCATTTGTTAAACAAACACTTCTATTTTTTATTCTAATTACCCCTCTTAATGTCAGATAATTATATTTTTACTCATGTGATATAAAAGTATATAGAAAAATATAAAGTTGATAAAGTAATTGAAAAGAAGGTGTTTAAGGGTGAATGGAGAAGGAAGAGACAAGAGTTCCTCTGTTGGTTTTCAATCGAAACCTCACATTGATATTTTTAATAAAATTAACATTTGATAAAAAAAATTATTATATAAAATGTATAATATTTTACTTGTATATTATTAATCATTCTCAATTTAATAATAATAAATAATAATAAATATATTATTTATTTACATCAATATATATTTTAGTAAATAGGTTACTATATTTTGCTTAGGAAAATACTAAACTATTTACTTAGTGCCTTGAAAGTTCAATTGGAATTAATTTGATTATTAAAAAAATATTATATCAAACAATTAATTCTCTCAAATAACATTAAACAAGATTTTATGAATATTTTTATTTCAGTTTATTTAAAAATCCTAAAAATATAAATATAAAATATTGC